>MKGM01000410.1:1829-15430 GCA_002018265.1 Ceratocystis harringtonii | reverse complement strand
CCAGCCTATCGTGTGCATACGTATTTCTAAGAACTGTCAACGGAACAGACACATCAGATCTATCACTTCCCTTTCCGCTCGGACAGGCACTATTTAACCACCCTTGTCGACCCAATATCTGATCTTGATCTCAATTTAACCTCAACTCCTAATTTACTCTATTTATTCTTAACTTGAGCCTCAAGCAACAAGGCCTTATATTCACACCCCGACTATCTGCTCAACTTTGCTTGCCTTACTGCCTCAAGGCCTCCGCCCTAAATGAGGGGGGGCTCACTAGCCTCATAATGAAAACCTCACCTCAACTCAGCCCTTTTGCTGGGCAAGCTCCAGAAACTCAGCCTCAGGATATAAAGGGCTCGCCAGATTCTGCATCAACTCATCCATACTCCACTCCAGCAAATGCTTCACCATCCTCCTCTAGTATGATGTCTGGAGGAATCGGGCTTGGGCTTAACCTACCTATTCCCGGTCTTGCTTCCAGCTTAGCTTCAACTAAAGAAAGCGGGCTTCAACAAGAAGGGCCAGTCCTAACACCACCACCAGCCCCAAGTCTAAGTCCAATATGCATCAAGTCTGAGGTCACAAGTCCAGGCCCCAGCACAGCTCCCGCTCCAGTAAAGCCAAAACGCATGCGTACCAGCAAGCCCAAAGTCAAGACTGGCTGCAGAAATTGCAAGTAGGTCATTATTGTGTCATTCCCTTACTGTTTTCTATCACTTTTTTGCCCACCACACGCCTCTATCACATACCAGCTATATGCACATATATACGGTCCCTCCGTCACTAACAATGTCGCCGTCTTCCCATATAGACAACGTAGAATCAAGTGTGATGAGAGACGACCCTCCTGTTACAACTGCGAGAGGTCGCGGCTGCAATGTGCTGGCTATCCAGCACCTAGTAGGAGTGCACGTGGCCACGAAATTGTTTCCATTGCACCAAAGCCCCGGCTAATTGCATCAGCTCCTATAACGCCGATGGCTACCACAGGCCGGGCCTTCCCATTCCCTAGCAGGGCTTCTAAGAGTCATATCAAGATCTCTAGCCCTAGTCCCAGCCCAAGTCCCGGCCGTCACTTTTACAAACTCCAACGGCGCATTGTCTCTAACATCGGTATGCCCCCTCGAACTATATTTCCACCGTTTTACTACGCCGTATCACAACCCCTTCAGCTTCTTGATGAAGAAGTGCCTTATTACCAGCTATTCCGCTCCAAAACCGCCGCCGAGCTCTCTGGCTACTTTGATTGTGTCTTTTGGACCCAAACTGTTCTGCGTGAATGCCATACTTCCAACGCAATCAAGTACTCAGTCATCGCTCTCGGCGCCCTTTACAAAACCCTAGAGCAGTCTTCCGAGTCGCCCCCAGGCTCCCCCATTGGCTCGCCATCTGCTGAACGGCATCAGGACCTCAAACAGCACTGGACAGTGGCTGTCAACCACTATGCCAAGGCCCTTGGCGCTATAGTCCACGAAATGGTCGACACTCAGGCAACTAAACGGCTACAGCTCATGACTATTGTGCTACTAGCCTGTTTCGACTCTTTTATTGGTGACCACCGCCAGGCTATCATACAAATCCAAACTGGCTTAGGCTTGTTGGATAAGCTCCGCAAGGAGCAGCGCGAGGCGTTCATGTATCAAGATGAAAAGGAGCCGGTGGAGGAAGAGCTCTTGCAAATGTTCACTCGCCTTGCTATTCAGGCCAAGTCTTATGATATGGCATTCCATTTCCCAGAGCCCTATGTAGTCCGCCTCAACCAGAAACCCCTTGTTGATATTGAGTCGCTTCATTCGGATAGCGAGACTGCCAGTAACTTCAACTCCTTCCGCCATATAAATCTACCAGAGCGCTTCACATGCCTTATCGAAGCGCGCATTGTTTGGGACAAGATGCTTGAGACTATCTTCAGGTTCACCGAGACCTTCTTCACACTACAACGCGCCAATAACAACGCGCCCATAGGGCTTCTTCCAGCCCGCATGCTACAATATGGAATGGGCTTCAAGGACCAGCTCGAGTCCTGGGGCGTTGCCTATCAACATATCCTAATGAGTCGTTTTGCATCAGGCATTACGTACCAAGAAAAAGCGGGTATTGGTGTGCTCAAAATGACCCATTTGATGACGACTGTCTTGTTCCTTATGACCTTCAACAAAGAAGAAACTGCCTTTGACCAGTTTGAAACCTATTTTGATGCCATCGTCAACCTTGCAGCTGAGGTTGTTGGGGACGAAGAGCGCCGGGCTACCACGCAACGCTGTAGCAATCCGAAAACCTGCCCGCACCGACAGCCGGGCATCAACGACTCTTACACAGCTTATCATATTAAGCCTAGCTTCAGCGCCGATCTCGGTATCGTCCCTCCGCTTTATGTGGTGGCTACCAAGTGCCGCAACCCTGTTATCCGCCGGCGGGCTATTCGTCTGCTGCAGAGTAACTCACGACGAGAGGGCATGTGGGATAGCCAATTGTCCGCACGCATTGGCGAGTATATCGCTATGTTAGAGGAGGGCGACGGTCTTGGTCCACGTGTTTGGGACCTTGAGGAAGCACCGCCAATTATCCCCGTACCCCTCTCGCCCTCTCCAGTCCCAACCGTTACCATGCCCATTGTTCCCCCGCCCAACATCACGCCATCAACGCCCGCGATTCGGTCACCATCATCTATGGGCTCCGCCTCACCTAGCGCCAGCTCAGTTTCTAGCCCTGGTGGTGACAGCTCGCCACGAATGTACTTTGCAAGCCCAGGGGCACGCTATAAACAGACGTCGTCGACTCCAATGTTTTCAGACGGCTTAGGGATGTCACCGTACGGCTCTCAGCCAGTTCCAGACGGCGCAGCACCCCCTTTGCTCCCCCATTTGATGTCGCCGGCAGTGCCAATGCTCAAGCCCATTCCCGAGAGCAAACGGCTGATGGTGCAAGCGGTGGAATTTGACCTGCGTGCACGCTTTGCCACGTTGCGTCTAGGCACACGAGGTTTGGTTCCGGGATCAGTAGATACGAAATCACGATACTGGGAAATATCATGGTGAGTTCAAAGAGAAGGGTAGTAGGAGGGGGGGGGGGGGGTTTAGATATACACGTGCCATTTACTTGCCCTTTGCCCTTTTATGTTTGTTTATTTTGACTTTTGTTTTTCCTGGTTTCTTAATGTCATCAAATACCCTAGGGGAGTTTGTAGAATCATGCTTTTAGTCATCTTGGGAAGAAGGGAAGTGTATACAGGATCGGCGTTAATCTTTGCTCTCTTTTGCGGTTAGAGGGGCTTATCATGCGCCCAGCCTCTACACAGAGAGGTTTTATCTATATTACTATATTTTGCCATTTATCCAAAGCATACAATATCCAAGGTGATCAGTTAGTCAGCCTCTGTCACTTTGCCTTGCCGTGCATCAGACTTAGTCTTTCTCCCAACTCTGGTCAAGAGCCTTTTGTTTCTGTCGAGTGTTCCATCCCAACTTACCTCGGATGCTATTGACCCAGTCCTCGCTTCGGCCGCCTCCGTCGGCCAGTACTGACGCAAAGGGATAGCGGCTGGCGCTAATGGTGACATAATCGCCCGTCTGTAACTCAACACGCTCACGACCATCAAACGAAACCCACGAGCTTGTGCGCGCATCATATGGCACGCCAATCCGCAAGACAATCGTGTCCGGCAAGATTATCGGGCGAAACGACAGTGCATGTGCACAGATGGATGTGACCAGCATGACAGGATTGTCCGGATGACACAGCGACCCGCCTGCCGCAAGATTGTACGCTGTACTGCCTGTTGGCGTCGACACGCACACGCCGTCGGCCAACACCGATGTGAAGTGCTCGTTGTCGCCAAAGATCTCGGTGTACGACATGGTTGGGTTTGGCCCGCGGTCGACCACCACTTCGTTGAGAATCTCAAACGTGCCGTCAGGCCGATGCGTGTGTTGGTCGTCTCTCTCCTCGCCAACCAGCTCCTCAACCAAATCGCGCATCTGCAACCTCTCCAGCTCCTCTTCATACAATGACGGCGATGCGTCAGCCGGCAGCGGATGACGTGCACGTGTGCGCATTACCGTGCACTCAAAACGCAGCCTTAGGCTGACCACAACGCCGTGCGTGAAAGCCTGTGTCAATGTGTCCTCAAACTTGGCGAAGTCGAACTTGGCTAGGAAGCCTAGACTTCCTAGGGAGAAAGTTAGCACCGGAGGCACCACACGCTGGAAAAGCCAGCCAGCGTATAGCACTGTGCCGTCACCACCCAATGTGATGCAAAAGTCAAAGTTCTCTGGCTTATCGCGGCACATGCTTGTCGTCCACAGCCGTAGCCGCCCATGTGTTGCCTGCCCTACCTCTACTGCTGCTTCCTGGTCGCCAGCTTCTTTATGTAACGCAGCGAGTTCAGCACGCAAGCCAGCGGCATCAAAACGGCGGTGGGCCGCAAGCTTCTCTTCAACGTAGACAACGTAACGCGCGCCACGAGCCGGGTGTAATAACCAGCGCACAAGATTCCGTGTCTGCACCAGTAATGCGACATCGTGGATCTTGGTCAGCACAAAAATAGACCGCACCCGCGCCTTGATGCGAACACTCCCAAGACGTCGCGAAAGCTCGCGCACTCCCCAGACCATGTCAGTGAGTTGGCTTTTTGTCAGATGACGGCTGTGTAGTGATGCGGGGTCAGCTGCAGCTACAGCTACATCGACGTCGGCGTTGGATTTAGCTTTTGTTTTAGATTTGGGTCTGAACTTCAGCTTCGATTTAGCATTGGCACTGGTACTGGCGCTATCATGGTCGATGCCAGAAGCCATCTCATGGCCGACAAACCTAGTAACAGCATTTTTCTTACGTGGCCGTCGATCTATTGGCTCTTGTGGCGCCGGCGTGCTGGGCGTCGGGTTGATCTCAGGTGGCGAGCCACGTCGCGACTGGCCAGGCGTCATAGCACGTGGTTTTCTCATGGCCCCGACCCACGCCTGCTCATCGGGTTGGCCGCAGTAGTCGCCCAAATAGTTTGTTTCCTGGGGTGGGGAGTAGCATGTAGTGTTGTCCGGCGTATTAGTGGAGCTTTCCCTAATATGTTCCTTTGTATGGGGACGGTGTGAAGTGTATGGATCATCATCCTCGCTTCCAAGACTATCGCCGCTGCATATTTGGTTACTACCCTCATGCTCATGCGGCCCACCATCAGTCTCAGACGCAGTAGTCTCTCCGTCTGTTACAGAGTCTTCGACATCAGCGTCCCGCGAGACTTCTTCCCTGTGTGCCTCGGCATCACGCGCACGTCGCTGCGACTCCAGAAATTGGTGCACTATGCACTCTGTGGGGGCGCGATTCATACGCGGGAGTGCTAGTCTCGGATTAGTCGTGGAGCGGCGATGTTGCCGTGCGGTGTGCTTATTAGGTGTGGGCGGGCGCGGGTGCTCCGTGTTTACAAGCGAGCTTTTACGGCGATGAATGCCAGTAGGATTGAATTGGACCTTTGCTAGGCGTTAGTCTTGACACAAAGTCAGCCAAAGGCAGGAGGAGCCGGGGAGGATGCATACCTCAACCAGGTCGTCACCATCGCTTCGTTGGCCATTCTCAGTGGGCGTATGGCTCATGACGAGAGCTTGTTAGAGGTAGATCAATACGGTAAGATACGTTGATATCGAGCTAACTGTAGCTACCGTATGAGGCAGCAATTGTAGCGGTAATCTTGGCGACTATGCACGCCAGAAAGCACCGTACAGGAATAGGCTGATTGATTACAGCTTATCTTGGGCGTCAAAGGAAACAAAACCAGCAAAGTAGAGGAGAGTGATGCTGCTTTTACTGCTTAACTTGGGAAAGCGGCCCGCAGGCAAAAGGGTCTCGGCGAAAAATAAGGGAAGAGAAAAGATGAATACGAGTTTGATTCGTGTTTGGTTACATCCAGAGATGTAGATATGGAGCTAAGTGCTGGTTGGTGTCCTTTGCTTTGCTGATGCCAGTGACGTCATCACAGCTCAGCCAGAAAAGTGATTTGATTAGAACGGAAGTAGTGAGAGTGGACTTGACGAAGCTAGACTCGTACACGGGATTAGCAGAGGGCTCAGCAGTAATAAGATGACAATCAATAGTGTGAACTTTCGGATGCTGTCTTTACTTGTATCCATCGCTGTTGGATTCCCGACTTCAGCTGTGGGTCTCCAAAACTAACCCTAGAGACGTAACCCAAGCCACGGCTATCCATCCACCTCCTCCTCACGTTCTTGGTCTAGTCTATCATGCCGGGTTAAAGCCGATTGGCATACCAAGGCACCTGTTCGGTTGACGCCTGTAATATGGACCATCCTCGAGTAAGTTGATCATTCCTCCCATCACGGCTCTACAAAGTCCTACTAACAATCCAGCTACCCCTCTCCTAACAGTGTGGCCTACTATCCGGTCGAAGACTAGAAGCTGCGTGCAACGAAGCCGATAACTCTGCGGGGAGGCAACTGGGGGAATCCATTCGAATCTTGTTGCAGCGCTGCCCAACACCTCTAGTGACCTAGAATACAGCTCACCAGAGACTTTGGGGCGTGCACAGACTGCTGCAACGACTGCTGCGACGACTGCTGCGACGACTGCTATAATCGAGCTTCAATCGGCACAGCAAGAAGGCAAATACAATAGACTAGAATGACGCGAGGAGAAAAGCAAGCAGAGGCGGGACAACGGCAATCATTGGGAGCCCGTACTCTAAACCCTCTCTCAGCCAGGTCCGCCCCCACACATGTCGGCGGATCTGAGGACGTGTGTATTTCGAAGTCAGAGCCAGACACCGCAAACGCACATGTGCTGCGCAGCGGTACGGGAACAAACGCGAGCTAGACAATCATCGACTACAGCGATCTGGATGAATTTACTTTGGCTGGTTTTCTGAGCGTGCCCAATGGCGCAAGCGATCAGGAACCGCAGTGGTGGCATTTTGAAGTAAGTGTGTTGCGTAACAGCACGACAGGTCATGGAATTATGAACTTGGGCGGCGATTTGCCTGGATGGTTTGTCTATCCCACTCCCACTAGCTATTAGGCCCGTCTTCTGGAGACTTTACCCAGTTTGCCCGAGTGTCTTCGCAGCAGGCTATCCAACACGGCTGGGCCTGACTATCAGAATCAATCTGAAGAAGCTTGAGCAAGCAGATCTCAAGGAAGCCGTAAATCTGGCGGGCGTTCTCTTTATCCTGCGCAGTGGAACTAAGGGTCAATGTAAGTTTTTCCACCCACCCATCCCCGCCAGACTATGGGCCTAGGATTGTGGCCGGATACGGCTACCATCGGCCTTGAGAACTGGCTTGTCTACTATGTAAGAGTAAGCGTCTTGTAACAGCTACGTTTGCTAGCAGGTCGACATGCAGCTGGGCTTTTGTGCGTGGGGCGCACAAGGCGCAGATGTGTACTCATGTCCCCTGAAGGAATCGGACACGGACGACTTCCAGATGCTCACCAAGCACCACCCGGCGCAAATCCCGGTGGTAGGATAAGTTGTTGTGGGCCCATATTAGGCGAAGGCGTTGGGGTGAGGCTTGAGAAGGCGGAAGAAAGGGATAGGGGGAAAGAAAGAGCTGAACAAGACGAGAAGAGATAAGGTGAGGGGCGAGGAGAGTCAGACTTTGCTGCACTTCTGTACTCCTCTTCCTCTTGTTCGCCTTTGATGCCTCCTCCCGATCCCGAATCGTCTCGCATTTGTCTTGTCTTATTCTTTCCTTTGCACTTTTGCAGAACATTGCAGAGCTAAAGCTGACTTAACTTGCCTTCCGTTCCTACTAGGATGTACAGAACCCTCCCTAGGCGCCGGGGATACATTTACTGCAGCCGCCCTGTTTGGGCTCAGCGTGTGCATGCAAGCCCAGGTCCAGGCCCAGGCCCAGACCCAGACCCAGACTGACACCAAAATATGAGACGCAACGCCAGGTAAATCCGGATAATGTAAAAGTCACCAGCAGTCCAAACGGCCATGGCGAAAAGGACACTTCCAGGTGTCTGAATCTACTCTACCACTGGCACCAACCAGCCCGTCTATTCCAACACAGGGCTACGGGCAGTTCTGGACTTCGCCGTAGCCCGGGCTACACAAAAGGTACAGCGCGAGGGCATTACAGGGTCTATGGATTCTGAGGCACACGGGTTGGTGCAGACGCTGTTGGACAGATTGGGGCAGGCATCATCATGAGGAAGAGAATGGGGCCATTACAAGGGCTGCTCCTATTCTATTCTACCAAGCGAAGAGGGGGGAAGGGGAGGGGAGGAACGAGAACGAGAACGAGGGTGAGGGAAAGGATGAGGATGGGGAATAGGGAAGCACAAAGTGACGTCGGCTTGTACTGTGCGTCAGACACGGTGTATCTACATGGTTTCGTGGCGGTATGGATACAGTGTTTATTCGTGGATGCGGTACGGTGATATGTTATTGATAGGTTATGCTATTATGCACGTACAAAAGACTGACTTGAGTAGGAAAGCCATGATGTAACAACATGAGCTGCGCCTCTGCAGGGCGAGTTGGCGAGAGGGCCAGAGCAGACAGGGCAGAGGCTAATATAATAGTATGATAAGAATGGATATATAGGCGCGCACAAGTTCTGCAGCAACTCAGTGTAGTGTATATCAAGTGGTTGTGCCAGTGCCAGTGCCAGGCTTGGCTGGGCTTGGACCTGGCTGGGCTTGGGGCAGATGTCACAATGCAACTGGTGGAAATCAGTGGGATGTTCGAGAAATAAAGAAGCAACAAGAGGGGAAGATGAGAGAGGAGACAAGAAAACGGGGAGACAAGCGCGAAGAAAGAAGAGAACGAAAGAAAAAGAAAAAAAAAGAAGAAAAAAAAAGCAAAAGCAAAAGCAAAATTAGAAAGAAAAAAAAAAAAAAGAAAAAAAAGCACTGGGCTTACAGATAGCCAAGCTGCAGCAAATTTGCCTATAGAATGGAGGTTTACATATACTTTGCGGCTAGTTATAGTGCATTGCTATAGGGGCTCTGGCCCTGCTTTTTAGCTATGGTTTGCCTGGGCTAAGGCTCGCTTGCACTGAAAGCTTAGACCTAGAAAAGTCTCAACCAGGCGGGGTGGGGGACGAAAAAGCAGGCTTCGGCTAGCACTGCTTGTTGTTTTTAGGCCTCTGAACTAGGCGTGCAAGCATGGTACGGGCGAGGTTTATTTAAGATGGACGGGCCTGATACTATAGGATACCGTGCTATACCATGCATGCCGTACCATACTATACTATACGATACATACTATCGACGAATCGAGGCAAAAGCATACAGGGGCCCTACTGGCCTCCACTGACCTCTACAGAGGCCCTCGGTCACTATATCTAGGCGCTGAAGATGGAGCGACAGGGCTCTGTAGGAGAAGAGACTGCGTGTTGACAGGGGTCTGCAGCCAGCGGCCCATAGCGCTCTGCAACAGTGCTCTATAGTGCACCTCCAGCGCCGTCCAGTCGCTAAGTACCTGTTTATCATTCTCTAAATTGTTTTACAATCCTGTTCGTCCATCCTTCTTCCCGCTTTGTTTCTTTTCCAGCCTCGGATGTCTCCCCTTCCTCTCACTTTTATTGAATGTTTTATCTCGTCTTTTAATCGGTCAGACACTCCCCTCCCTCAAGGTTTCCGTTCCTTTATCCCACGCGAAGGGCAAGACTAGCAGATAAACGGGCACTGCTGGCTTTGTCGCCTGGCTAGCTGCCCTAGCAGCAGCGTCTCACACCCCTCCCGCCTCTCTAGTTGGTGCATTCAACGCTGAAGCAAAGGAACAAGCTTGTTTGAGTAGGCCCTACTGCACGCCCCAGCTATCGTTTTTAGGGAATCACCCCCTTCCGTATCCCAAGGCCGTACCCCCCCCCCCCNTCCTCCGAGCCTGTAGTGCACTCCCTCCTGCCTGGGCTCCTTTGTCTCCTTAAAGTCCCAAAGCCTAAAGCCGAGCAGACAGACGTCTTGCTGCTCGTTCTCTCGCGTACTTGTGGACACCACAAATCAGTTCCTGTTCTTCTTGTTCTCTCTCTTACTATAAGTTGTGGTGACATCCAGGTGCCATATAGATGTCTGTGTCCATCAAAGTACATAATACTTCTCTCCACCCCACTGCCAGAGAAACACCGGCCCTTCTGTGGCGAGTCGTCGTAAGTGGTGGTGGCGGCGGCGGCAGGTGGTCCAGCGAGACGAGCAAAAAAAGAAAAGAAAAGCGTCTTGGTGCCTATTGCTAGTCGTGGGGCGGGGACCATGTCTTCTATTTTTGGCTGTGGTGGTGGTGGTGGTGGTGGTGATACTACATAAGCTGCACATGAAGGTAACCTTTCTTAGACCTAGGCTGGCGCAATAGGAGCGAAAGGCTCTCTCAATAACTCGACTGGGAGAGAAGAGGCGAAAAGGAAGAACCTAAAGCAGAGAAAAAAAAGAAACAAAAAAGAAAAGAAAAGAAAAAAAGTTCAATACTGCAACCCAGCGTCACATGTCGAGCGCGTAACAGAGCAAGACAAAGAGCAGAGAAAGGCAGCAAAGGCAGCCAAGTGTACGTGCATGTCTACATACATGCATACCTACACACATGAGTAAGCTGCAAGTGGAAGCACAAAGAACCAAGACGAAGACAAGAAAGACCAGAATGCCACTCAATTACACAACGACACAGGGGCACCAGGACGCAACGCAGGTCGATATCAGTCAGGCCAAAGGAGACGAGACCAAAGGAGACGCCCGTGGCCAAAACTGCAAATCAGACTAACAGTCCAGCTCACCCCACGGCTAGCTAGCCATGTCATCATCTATCTTAACTTTCTGTTCCTTGTCCTAGTCCCCGATCCTAGTTACAGTCCTAGTCTTTTTGTCTTGTCTTTTGCCTGAAATGTCTCGTGTCGCCGCTCCTTCTCTTGCTCTGCCTGCCTTGTCTCTTAGGCCTCGTCTGTCCGATTTTGTCCTTGCTGTCTCTCTTCCTTTCCCTCCGGACAAAGAGTCAAAGAGCAAGCTTGGCTAGCTTGGCTAGCTTATCCCATCCCATCCTACTAGTACTAGCAGCAACCATGGTATGGTTGGGTAAATAGGCGGTGAGCGAAACGGTGAAAGCCAAGGGAAGAAACCGGTGCTAGGGTTGTAATAGGGTTGGCTGTGTTCTGGTAACCCAATACGCTGTGCATAGCATACTTTGTTCACGATACATGCAACATGCAAAGCTACTCTACTCCTTCTTTTCTTTGCACAGGACTTGGCTGTCTACAACCACCTGAGACTCTCCCCTCACATCTAGCACAACAGGCTGGCCAGACGAATGTGTTTTTTGTCTTTTTCTCTCTCCCTCTCCAGCCCATAGCCAGCACCCCGTCTCTGTCCTCGTCCTCTTCTTTCTCCTCTGCCTCTTCCTATGCTCCTCTCCCGATCTTCCTCTCGCCATCCTCCTCTCCTTCTTTTCATCCCCTTGCACACCGACTTAAACCTGCGCCTTGCGTCCGCGTCTGCGCTCACATCTCACATTACCTTTCTTTGCCTTCGGGTGCGTTGCCCTTGTCCGGATGTGACTATATCTTGAACAGGGCCTTCGACAACAAGTTGGGCAACAGAGAGGGGGAGGTAAAAGAAAGAGGAGAAAGAGAGGGAGACCGACTCAGCAGAGAGCTCTTTGAAGATGGTGATTTCGCATAAAAGCAGAAAGAAAAAAACTTTCGTCAGTGTTGCATTCACTAAATGAAAGGTTGCATCATGCCCTTCTTCTCCCCAGCACCAGCATCATTCATGGGCCCCTCTATCCCTTCTCCCCCCCCTCCTCTCCGCTCTCCCATACCTTGGCCACGCCCTCTGACTCTTTTCCTTCTCACACCCCCTGTTCCTCAGACGTCTTGTCTCTTGTCTCCTCTCCTCACCCCCCTTCTTCTATTTTCCCTTTCCCACCCGGCTTCTCCTTCTCCCTTCCTACACTTACACTTGGACTACTGCACCTCCCAGCGCTTTGGTCGGTGAGACGCTAATAATATCTCTTGCTCTTTGGCTGGCCTGACCTCAGCCGGACAATAGAAACCAGCGGTAAGGGAAAAGATTAGGGCACCCGTCTCCGTCTTGTTTGACGATGTGTAGGGGTTGAAGGGGGGAGGCCAAGACCTCTAGAGGAAGAGATGATCAATGAAGCATCTCTCAGCCTTTAGTTCATTTGATTTGGACTTCAAGGGGAGACGAGACAGACGTCTTCTCTCTCACCATTTCTCCTGTTTGATTAGCCTCGCTTGCGCTCATTCAGCAAGAGACGGCACGCCTGGCCAGAGTTGGCATAACACAATCATGATCATACACACAGATGCACACATGTACACATACATTTCCACCTTGCCCATAACACTCACTCTCTTACACATCTTAGCGTAGCACCAGCACAAGTAGCTAGCTGCGGAGGGATACTTGACGACATGAGACATCCCAATATGAAATATGAGCCTTTTGCTTTCCTTAACCCTGCTGCCGCCCTTGTGCAAAAGTCGCCAATGCATTAAGACCAAAGAAAACAAATCAAGACAAAAAGAGGGGGAGTCGGCGTTATGACGCCGTTGTGTGTGTGTTAGGTGGTAGTGATAGTAGCCAACTTGCGGTATGTTGCAGCATTGCATCGCATTCCATGGGAGAAGGGGCGAGAAAGAGAGGGGAGGGCCAGAAGCATGCACTACCTGGTCGCTGGTTGGTCATTTAAACTGTGGCGTCAACGAGGAAGAGAAATTCGGGAACAAGCCCAGACTTGCGCAGCAGAGCTTGTAGGGGCGTGTTTCTATATATGGGGAGCAAATTGAGGAAAAGGGAAAAAAAGAAAAATAGTCTGGGCTAGACCCCCTCACCCCCTCAGAATCTAGGCCCCTCCCATGCCATGCCATGCCATGCCATGCCAAACTTCGACGGTACCCGGAATCAGCTAACGACGAGTCAAACCATCAACTAAGAGACAGAGACAACAAGAGGCGACATAGCAAATGGTGAAGGGAGACAACACAAGACAAGGAAAAGTGGGGATATGAAAGAAGAACGAAGAACAAGCACAGACCGGATATTAGAACAAACGAGTGAGAAGGAGAGTAGAGAGGAGAGATGGTCTGTTTTTGGCTTGCCCAGGCATAACAGCTCCCCTTCCTCCAACCGGCATAATGCTTGCCCTCTAGCTTTTAGCTATATATTATAGCCCTCTGTCTCGCATTGCGTTGCGCTGTTCTTCTGGGGCTGGGGTCTGTGTTTGTCTTCTTAATTCCTCATCCTGCGTTGCTTCCTTTCTCTCGTCTCGTCTCGTCTCGTCGTCATGCGCCATGGAATTTTGTTTAGTTTCGGGCGTTAGGTGAAAGGCGAGAAGGTTGTTTGCCTTTTCTATTCCTGAAAAGGCCTTGTCTAACTGGAGGGAGGGGCTTGGAGTTGCATTGATTTTTTTGGGCTCCAGGAGTTAGTACCTAGCAGCATTAGAACAGAAGAAAGTTCGCACGAAGCTCCGATAGTTCAGCCATCATAATGACCATTTGGCCTCCGCAGCTTGGTTCTTTTTCTGGCGTCTATTTTCTCACTTCCCTATTTTTATTTTAGGGGAGGGCGCTGTCTGTATCTTGGCTGTCGAAACCGTTCGTCGTATCTCATGGCAATCCAAACTCCCTTTTCCTCGCCTCA
>MKGM01000409.1:0-19055 GCA_002018265.1 Ceratocystis harringtonii | reverse complement strand
GGATTGGCTTGACGACCGTCCATCAGGCGGGGGCAATATAGGGTATTCGTTCCTCAAAGACGAATTACCACCCCCTTTGCCACCCCCTTTTCCAGGATTAGAATCCGGGTCCGATGGTAGTTTTGTGGAGTCAAAGTATCTGGGGAGTATTTTTTGCAGGCTTGCGATTTCCTGTGGTGAACGGCTTGGCTGATTGAGGGCCAGTTGGATCATGGTCATGACAATCGCACAAGGTGTGTTTCGAATGCCAGTCTCAAGCACAGCAGCAATTTCCTCATCTTTGACTAATGGATCCGCCTCAGAGCGAGGCGGTATGCCCTGGACGTCTTCTTGGTGAACACAAAGATGAAAATATAGTTCCGATGGCTCTTCATAATCAATGTGAAGCAATATAGTACATTCGCCGGTGGAAATATAGCCATAGGAAAGGCCTAGAGTAACCATATAGTGGTATGTTTGCACTAGAGCCCTTGCAACCATGGCCGAGCCAGCTTGGGGTCTTTGCTCCTTCCTTATCCCACTATCCCGGTCAGGATCAACAAGCCCACATAACATGGTGCCATCAGACTTGGAAATATCCTCTAGGGCGTTCTTAAGCAAAGTTGGCGTGTATATATGGGCAGGTCTATGCCCAATAACGAGGAGATTCTTGTCCTCAAGACGCTTTTGCACGGCGCCGGTACATGTACCGCCTGGTTTGTTTTGGTGATTTAGTGATTGCACCTCGCTGGTACTGGGTCTGTTGCCTTGGTAAGGCGATAAAGCAGGCTGCTGGGGATTGAGAGCTGGGCTAATATCAGCCCTTTGACGGGCATGATAGTATGGAGCAGTTCCAGAGACTATTGTCACGAGTTCCGAAACATCCATCATGTGACTCGAAATATAGGGGGCATTGCGTCTTGGGGTCTCGGTAATAGCATCATGGAGCTGACACTCTTTTATTTGATCAATGAGACACTTGACATAGCGTGCGTTCGTGATCAACCTGATGTGATCAATTCCCTTTGGCTCGATTTCAAGCCAATAGTTGGCAATCTCATTGACAGGATCCTCAATAGCCACGGAACAGAAGTATGTAGAATCAATTCTACTGTCATCTGCCTGCTCAGACATCGTCATTTGATGTCCATAGACTACTGCCATGCATGAGAACAGAGTGTTGGTTCCAAAGGCGTTGGAAAGATGAGCAAACCTTTCCGCGTTAAGTTGAGGAAAGTCGCGCCAGCGCAACAACTTCCTAGGGCAGTTCCGGCCAGCGACGAATGGTGATCTAGAAGCTGTAGCGGGCTTGTCACTGGGTTTGAAGAGATTAATGGTTTGGAAGCAGTGTGCATAGAGAATGTACAAGTATGCATGCAAGGACGTTGGGGCAACAAGAGCTCTAGCCCTGTCTGTGCGAGCTTTTAGGGCAGCAAGCTGCTCGTCTTCTTCGACAGCGTGGGCCTTCACTGCATCCTTTTTGCTATTCCAGAGATGGGGATGTTAGATTGCATATTATTTGGGTACACAATACTACATATTGCTCACTTCGGATTGGCAGGAGTCGTGGCCTCTGCCGCCTCTATATGCGAGAAACCAGGGTCATTATCATTCATTTTGTGGAGAAGGTAACTAGGACACGGTGTGGGCGTAGAATCTGAGTCTTGGCAGACAAGAAGCAGCAAGTAATGGGTTGGGTTGTGCAAGATTCAAGGTACAAAGTGAAAGGAAGTATTGTTCGCGCACTGATATGGTTTTGGACGTATATTACCATCCGTATAATTAACTGACAGCTGTCTCCAAAGTTTTTTTCCTCCACAGCAGCAGCAATTGCTGACTAATGACAGCAAATCGTTATCCACATACCCATGGACCAACCCTAGCTTTCAAGTCACGCTGGATAAAAGCTATCTCCTGGCCCTTGATGGCGGCTCGCAATACCAGCCAATGCATAACATCGGTATGCTCAACAGTTTCAGGGGGCCGGTGATCGCTTTCTAAACACCACGGTAACCTTCACCAAGTTCATGTCATCTCCTCTCTCTCCCAGTGCAGCATTCTTGACTACTCACAAACTTATTTTCAGAGCACCTACTCATAGAACTACAACTTGTTCATGGCCTTTAACATCAACGCCGCCACAACTTGGCGCATTGGACTATCAGGGGTCTTTTTCTTGGCTCTACACAAGCTTCAACTACGCAATATTTCAAGCTAAATATCTGCACCGGGATCTTTGGCAGTCTTGTGTACGACAAACTCTGACGACTAATCAGCAAAGTTACAGATCTATGAATTTATATACTGCACTGAGTGGAAGTACTAGAATGTTTGATAGATATGCTCTTGGTGGCGCTTATCTGGGCAGCCTACGTTTTGGTGCAATATTGGTCTTCAAACAATATATCTTCATGTAAACATGTGTTTGATGTGATGGGGCCATCCGTTTGCGGTGATCCATACTTTGAATCGCAGCAGTCATCCCGAATTATCCATTTGATGCCGGCCCCCAATGGCGAAGAAAAGCAGGGGTCTGATGGTGCTGTTTTGTGGCTTGTCGCCTTCAGACTGAGTACTGTCTGCACAAAGCTCAGGCATGTTTCAATATGTTTCAATGCATTGGCTGGCTGCCATGCCAAGCCGGCCAAGCATGGTGGCCGTGGTCCTATTCCTCGGCGTCAACAAGGCTCCGAAGATATATCCCCACAGCTGACAAAAGTCGTACCTGCCCGTGCCTGTACCGCCGATAAGATTGAACATCTCGCAAGCCTCCTTTTCTTCGTTGGTGGAATCAGCGGTATCCTCGAGGATATGTTTGAGAATTAAGAGGCTAAGTAGTCCACCAGGTATGCAGCCATCTGTAATAGTCGGGGTTATATGGATTTATGGTAACATGCGGGCCAAGGCCATAGACATACCGAGAGACAAGACCTTGAGCAGCTAACGCCAACTTCATACGGAAACAATTACATGTGGCATACTGATATCCCGCTCTTCAGTTGAGTATCCCGTCACTTTCGGGGTGCCATAAATCTTGCAATGTGTGTAACAGGACCAACTCAACTGATATGTCTATTCAACAGCGACATCGATGTACACCGCATAAACAGAATGCAATTACACAATACCCTATCTGCATGTAGTATGATTCAGCTAAACTAGCTGGCAGCCATTAGCACATGATCACCAAAGACTATACCCTGTTGTGATACAGCACATTGCTTCTTTCACAATGAAATGCCACTGTTAGTTGAGTCCAGCTACAATGCAAGCCAGTCAGCATCGCACTCCCAAGCATAGCGCCGTATACCGCATGCTCCTTGCAGCCTCTTTCAGCTCTAAGAGCTGTTGTGCAGTTAGTCTTGTTTCCATCTAGTCTGGTCACATGTCTGCATTTTAGGTTGGCTTACTGATGGTCAGGATGAAGCCTTCCTAACGCCGTAATTTCCAGTGCGCGCACTTTTCAGTGACATAATCTTTAGATCTGCACATTGTTTTATGTCGCCCTCTTTTTCTTTATCCCTCAGGTTCCCTTTGACCAGGCTGAAGCCAGAAGAAGCTCTAGATACCTATGCCGACGCGAGAATGCGGCACAGTTTTGGTTCGCCCTCCAACTGTGGCTTAGCCGAAGCTCTACCGTCTTCCTCAAAGCAGCGCATCACTAGGGTTGCTGCAAACATGAACAACCCTAAAGGTCCGTCAAAGAGGGGAAACGAAATAGTCATACAAGCGGAAACCCAAGACCTAACCCGAAACAAGCACGGGGGCAGCACTCCTCCCCCTGGTGTCCTCCTAGCCTTGTCATTACGTACATAGTTTCGAAAGAACGGACAGTGGGATGGTGACCAGCTTGAATAGTAACGGCGCTCTAGAATAGTGATTGCTTCAGCTTTATTTATTTCTTCTTTTCTTCTTTTCTTCTTTTTTTCTTTATTCTTCGTTTCTTTTCAACTCGCTGCCTTGTCTCTTTTTTGCTCAGCCTATACTTATACATTACGTAACGCGCCTAGTCCGCCACCCTCTACAGCACCCGCAACATACTCTCCATAGTCTTGACTCTCTCCAACAATGAGCGATCCTCATGTGCTTCTAAAGAAGGTGAGAAGCTGGTCCTTCCTCTCCTCTCCTCTTCGGCTCGACTCTGGCTCCATATCCAACCCTATCCCCAGCTCCCGACACACTCACAAAAACACGCCCTTCGCCTTGTCTCATACTGCTGTTATTGTCTTGCACCCGTCCCCCGTCGGCTCAAGCTAACCCATGTGGCGTCATATCTAGGCAAAGAGCGCCCGGGATAGTGCTGAAAAAAGTTTCAATTTCTTTGGCAGGCGCAATGAACTGTACTCCAATGCCGCCGACCTTTTCACGCAGGCTGGCAATGCTTTTCGCCTGCAGAAGCTGAGTATGTCCATGTAGAACAATAGTAGTAGACCAGCCCATCCATCCTTCCCCTTCCCTCCTCTTTCGCTAAGCCCCGCCAATCTCGAGCTGGACTGACGTGTTATTATTGTTCTCCCCCTGCTGCAGATGTTGATGCCGGCAAGGCACTAGAGGAAGCGGCCAAAATACAGGAGCAACATCTACAGGACCCCGACGATGCCGCCAACACCCGCCTCGATGCTTTCAAGGCCTACCGTAAGGACGATCCGGCTGCTGCCGCCCGCTGTGTAGAACTGGCAATCAAACAATACTGCTCTCGGGGCAACTTCCGCCGTGCCGCTGGCCATCAGGAGGCTTTGGCAGAGATCTACGACACAGAGCTGGGCAACACCAAGGCAGCCCTAGAAGCCTACGAACAAGCAGCTGGCTGGTACGAGGGCGACAATGCACCTGCGTAAGTAGCCATGGTTCTTTCCCGCAATGCTGGCTGTGAAGAAACGTGACTAACAATGCTACCTACCCTTGCTTGCCGTAGCATGGCCAACAAGATCTGGCTCAAGGTTGCCGAAATGGCTGCCCTGGCCGAAGACTACTACAAAGCCGTTGACATCTTTGAGCGCGTAGCAAGAGGTGCCGTTGACAACAACCTCATGCGATACTCGGTCAAAGACTATCTGTTCAAGGCTGGAATTTGCCATCTAGCTTCGGGAGATAACGTGGCTACGCAACGCGCCCTGGAGAAGTATGTTGAGATTGACCCCACGTTTGCAGGGCAGCGCGAGTACCGTATCCTAGTAGACCTCTCTGAGTCCGTCCAGGCGTCAAACGTACAGCAGTTCACCGACCGGTTGTTTATGTTTGACCAGGTCAGCAAACTGGACAAGTGGAAGACGACTATCTTGGTGCGTGTCAAGAACCAGATTGTGGAAGCACCGGTGGATGCAGAGGAGGACGAGTTTGCTTAGATGTGGAGAAGGCATGGCTGGGGCGAGTCGGTATGTGCATATAAATACATGTACGTGGGCTTGCCCAGTGTTTACGTCAATGCCGCCGTGACTGTAGGAATGTTTGTTAGCGCGAGTGTATGTGGCATGTGTATTGGTATGCGTACTATTTACGCATTGTATGCTAACTGTTATCTAACCTACTACTTGTGTAAGTTTGGCTCTGCTAGAAGGCGAGGAACCTATCAATCACAGCGTCTGTACCAGGATGGTACTTTTATTACGTCAATTTACATGGCTTGAGGATCAAGTCTTGGTCAGTATGTGAAGGATAATTCCAGAAGACAAGTACTCACATTGCGGAGTATCCATGGCCGATTGAACTGCCTGAGTGCGAGAATGGGTATTGTATACTAGATTGACTAATGTAGAGATATAGAGATGTCTATGGCTATGGTGCCGTAGCACAGGCCAGGATGGCAAGAGCCAGTAGTTCTATACCTGGTCTTGGTTGGTGTAAGAACAGGGGCTTTGATGATCAAGAGACACTGACTCTCTAAACATAACATTCATGCCATGCCATGTCAACATGTATATCTAAGGCTGTTGCATAGTTGCATCTATAGACCACACCGCTTTTACGCGTCTGGCCTGATACCCCGTTCGCATGCGCTGCTGACACATATGCTATGTACTCCCCTTGATTGCACCCTGTTTATGCAGGTGCTGATCTTTGAGGTCTGATGCCTCCCATTCTTGTGTGCCGCTGGAGGACGACGCTTATGACACCAACATGCGTTTTTCATTCTTTTCTTTTCTTCTCCGTCATGGATTTCGACAATGAGCTATGGAGCCTTGAGGCCGCGCTTACCCAACTTTGAGGCCAACTTCACCGTCGACTTGCCCCCTTGTTCAAAACTTCAAACTCAGGACTGAAGGACTGAATTTTGAGGACTTACACAGTCCACAGCTTTTTTTGCTCCTCTGTGCTGACTGTGGCGGAGGCGAAACCGAGCAACAAGGCAACTTAGGAGTAGTTGCGCTTCGCTTGTCAAAACTCCAGAGTACCGTCGTAATCAATCCGGCGTGGTTTAATATCTGTGATTCCCGTGCCGTGGACGCTAAATGAATTCAAACTTGAAATTCAAAATCAAGCTGTCTCGTTGTCGCGAGCTTGATCAGCTTTGATCCTGGTAAGCAAGTACTTCTAGCGTGTTGTTGCCTAGCTTGTGGAAAAAGATGGTGTTGAGAAACCTTTCACGGGAGTTCCGGATGATGTTCGGGTAAATTGATAAGACAGGACTCTTATCGGAGAAAATGGGCTAATAAATATGAAAAGAGGAGTAGCCACATTTTCATCATGCTAGAAATATTTTAATTCAAGGACCAATTTCTACAGATGGTCAAGGTGAAGGCTGTCAGCTGATATAGGGCCCACATAGCCTATATCAGTGCGCGATCCGCCCTTCCTTTCTCTTCTCTTTCCCCTTGGTACCACAACACCCCATTCCTTCTTACCGCAGGTGTATCAAACTCTTATTGTTATTGTATTCTTTTACGTCTACCTACTGTTATTATTCATCAGACTCTTATTCTACATTCAGCATGGATAATCTGAGTTTATTGGACACAAAGATGGCAAAGAATTCAGACAAAGCCCGCGCTACCGAAAAAGATGAGGACCTTGATGCTCTAAAGGCTAGCAGAGAGAGGGCGGTTGCTATTCTTGCCCGCAGCTCCTTTCATGTATACTTGTACAATCTCTATGCATACGGCTTCCAAACTATCAATCTCTACTCACCCAATGGCAAATACTATTCAATCTCTAGCTCACCATCTGTCGCCGGCCGGAATTGCCCCAGAAAGCTGTTGCACTGGCGCGACTTTTCTCGCCTCCACGAGGAAAAGTTTGCCCATATCACCAACACCTATGCAAACACTACTGTCCTCCCGTCCTTGGTATCAGCCTATACGCTACAAGAAAATCTGGCTGAGCGTGCACATTGCAGCGGCATCCAATCCGAATACTTTGGTTGCAATGCTATTGCAGGCCCTATTGTCAGAATAACCAATAATTGGCTTGGAGTCGAGCCTAAGGAATTCGAAAAAGTCAAGTTGAACCATAATAAAGGTTATGTCAAGCGTCTCGCCGATCTGATCTATGCGTGCCAAAAGTTTTACGATGTTCCTGAGAGCTTAAAAGACGACGCCGCTTATATTTCGAGTGATGTGGTTGATATTCCAGAACCCGTGATAGTAGTGACTGGATTTCCTCCGTATAATCGCACGCCTCCAAAGGCTGAAACTAGGCCAAGTCTCAATCTACAGCAGCCTGTTACATCGCCTGCTCAAGTCAGCAAACTAAGTACCAGCGAAGCGGAATCACTGACTCGCCAGGTACAACCCGACCATACATGTACTGAAAATGGCAAGAAGCCTCCCAGGAACAAGAATCTGCTTGTTGTTCAGCATCAGCCTGCCCCTAGATACACGCCAACTTTGCTTGAAAATGCCCTTGAAGAGATTTCCAAGTCTGATGGCACTGTATTCCTTCAGCCTTTTGATTCAGAAAGCAATGGCCAGATAAATAAGCATCGAGAATCGCAAACCGACTCCAAAATGGTTGCCAAGGCTCTGATGCAGGTATACCACCATATGGTCAGCCTAGGTCTTTCCTATGGCTATATTTCTACCGGAGAATGCACCATCTTGCTTCACATTGATTATGAAGAGCCATCGGAACTTTACTTCCACCTTTGTGTCCACCAAAAAGACGTCCAGGGCATACCACCTCGCTCTGAGGCGGATCCACCAGTTAAAGATGAGGAAATTGCTGCTGTGCTTGAGACTGGCATTAAAAAGACGCCTTATGCGATCATCATGAGCATGATTCAACTCGCCTTCGATCACCAGAACCTTTCACGACAAGAAATTGCAAGCATGCAATCAAGCCTCCCCAGATGCCCGCGGCCCAACCAGTCACCATCGGTCCCAGCTTCTGATCCTGGCAACGCTGGTATTAATTCGTCCTTGAGGAATGAAGATCCTCTGCTATCCCCGCCTGATGGACAGTCAGGCCAATCTCACCAAGACCCTTCCCAAAGGCGTACGGCACTTGGACACACTTACAGGAATCCCGGCCCGCATCGTCCTCCTCAGCCCGAGTATTGCTCTCATCGTTGCTTACTGGGTGTCGTCAATGGAGGTGATCTCGACGAATCGTGTCCCAATTTCCACCTTCACTGCCGAGATTCAACTCCTCTGGATGGCAAACACCCAATTACACACGCCCAGCTGGTCGAGACTATCAAGACGCAGCTGAATACCAACCTTGACTCCGACTGCGAAGTGCTACGCTACACAGATGGCTACTTTGAAACCCTTGTCAAGCTCACCGCGTATCCCTATGGCTATACATTTGTTGGCAAGGGGACGATAGACTTCGCACTCCCCATGGTTCACCATGAACTGATGGTGTACAATCGGCTGAAACCTATCCAAGGCGATATGGTCCCGGTGTGTCTTGGTTATGTCTCCATGAGTCAGGCACTGAATATCGAGTTCCTCGCCATCCGCCACATGCTCCTAAGGTCGTATCCAGGCGAAGCCGTCTGGGAAGAAGAACATGATATTGGCGATATCGAAGACCGGTTTATGGAGCTCGGGGTTCGGCATTATGAAATCGACGAGTATACTGTGGCATATGACGCCAAGTCTGATCGCGTCATGGCCCTTGATTTTCAATACTTTAGGATCATTGATCCCCCTAAGACTAGACATGCGGGCTCTGGCTCTACTGAGGTAGCAACTGTACCAAGTGACGAACCGGTTGATGTTCAGTATGATGGAAGATCTACAAAGAAGATTCGCTTGGACACCTAAGACTGGTGGATATCGTTACGGTTAAGGCGCAATGCTATTGTACGTAAAGAATCTTTATTGATTGATGAAGAGGAAAAGAAGTCTGACTAGAGGCCTGTGATAGCTTGCGGGTGAATAATGTGTACTCGGTCTACTGTATTTCTGCCGGACTCACTGCCTTATATTCTCGGTGATAAACCGCAATAGATATGCAACCAGTTTGTGAACGCGTAGGCGTAGTCCGTCATGTTGTGTTTACTATCAGGGTATCGTTTTCCACACGTTAATCAACCAGCACCAGAGTATCTTGCTCTCGAGACTATTAGAGCTCGAGGCTACTAGAAATATTACTGTACAGCCTTTCATTGTGTCAGCTTGAGTTGAGGCGGTCACCCTATTAGCTCAGCGAGGATGGCCAACATGCACGGCCATGCTATTCCCATTTGCCATTTTGTCTAAGCTAGTGTGCCTTTCGCCTATATATAATCATCATGATGGGCCAGACTCTAGCCCATTGCAGTTTCCCAACCCGAGGCATCAAGTCACAGACTCTGACGCCAACTAGTCCCCTTCTGCTTGCGGTGATACTGATGTGTATTTACCGCCACATAACGCTATTGATGTTATGTCACAGTCTGGGGATGTCAAGGTCGAATTGCTTGTAATCAATACCCCAAACGCTGACATATGACGTAGTTGATGATATTTCGAAGGCGACATAGACAGCGACACCGGAAGCCGCCCTACCAAGAGCAAAAGCAAGGCCCTTGAGACCGACCTTGGATGAGCTGGGTTGTCGAGACCAGAGCTCCAAAAGGAAACCAGAGCACTGCGTATACAAGATTCCCCTGATATTTTGCCCGAAAAGCATATTCATAAGCACGTCGGTGCGGTAGTGGGCAGGGCAGGACCATGGTTTGTTTTCAAAGCTTTGGTAACCACAATAAGAATAGTCTACGACAAGGATGAAGAGACATCTGGGGAATCTGACTCTGGCTAACTTAACAATCAAACGTGATAATACACTAGAAGCCGTGCTACGTTCACATATAAGTCACGCTATGTCATGAACACCATTACGCTGTGCTACCCGGCGAATAGAGCGGTCTTTCAAAAACAGTCCACCGCTATCCTGCACCCACCCCTCCCAAAGTTTGCAGTCTGACTTGCGCTTACACCATTCAACGGAGGAGCAATCCTTCAATACTTATCTTGCCTTGTCCGTGTTTCATGACCATCAATATACAGGGGTATTCGAGCATGGCCAGCTGTGTTTCATCCAGACCAGCCTCTCCTCTCCCTTCACCGGCTGGACGACTTGGTACAAAACGGTTCACTTCGCAGTTACAAGTACCCGGCAGCTCAATGAGAGCCCAGGTAAAGGAGCTCCACGGGCCAAGATACATCGCGTGTCAGAATATGACACACGCCCTGCACAAATGCAAGCCCCATGTGTGGCTCAGGCGGTCGACGGCAATTCCACTACAGGGAGCAGTGAGATTAATGGATGGCTGATGGCCGTAGTTTTTCGACTTCGTCAAGAAACCAAGTCTTCATGTACTTAATCTACTAAGCTTCAAGCCCGCTAATCAACCTTGGAGTTGATATATTACAAGTTTCCAACCCACATTTGCGTGGCCAAACCAACTGCGCATGTCATGTCGTTCCCATGTCCTCTTCTTGTTCTCCGTCTCCCACTACTCATATATTTTCTTACTCCTTGCGCGCAAATCGTGATAGAGCCGGCCCCAGCTCAGCTTGAGCCACTTCTTTCCGTTGCTGATTCTGCGCCTGCTGTTTCTTCCACAACTCCTCCACCTTCAGCCTCTTGTCGTCAATAATGTTCTTCTTGCGCTGCTTGCGAAGGTACTTCTTCATAGCACCATTGCGTCCGCGCATGCGATTCCGGATCTCGTCCTCGATAGCCTCGCCGCCCGTGGCACCATCCAGATCCTTTTCGGCCCGGCGTTGCGCATCTGACCGCTTATCGAGCTTGCCAATGAAGCTGGGGTCTAGCGCAATCATCTCAGGCTTGAGCTTATTCAGCAGGTTCTTGACTTCGGTCTCGCGACGCTGCTTAGACGTTTCATAGGGGTTCGCTTCCAGGGCATCGAAGTTGGCCTCGCCGGCGCCTGGTACTAAGATGGACGAGAACCCTTGATCATGGCCAAGACCCAGAACATCGTCAAACGGACACCATCTGACACGCTCCATCTTTTTCCCCTCGCCGCCCCATGACATGTAGGGTGCCTGGGGCTTTTCCTTGGCCCACAAATCCTTCCAAATAGAAGTACTGGTGCCCCAGCTAACGGCTGTCAGTCCTGTGTCAGAGATTGACACAGAAGATCCAGGCTGGCGTGTGAAATAGTTATTGACCTCTTTGAGCATACGTATATCCCAGACAGCCATCCTGAGATCTTGGCCTGTTGATACCATATAGCGTCCACTACGGTCGATAGCCATAGCCCGCACAGGGCCGCGATGGGCCAAAAGCTTGACGTGTGGCTTTTGCGAGTTGGGAGACCAGAGCGTCACGGTGCCATTCTGATGGCCTGCGTGTAATATGGCGTTCCACGAATTCTGTGCAAAGGATGTCGGCGTGCCCAGACGAGTGGGAATTTCCGAGACCAGCTGGCCGGTAGAAACATCTTGATACTTGATGAACCCGTTACTAGACTAAGGACAGTGGAAACAAAAAGAGGTCAGTAAGCTGTTTCGTGTGCAGAAAGACAGGTAATGCGGCCGCCAGAACTCACCAGAGAAGCGAGCAAAAAGTGGTAGGGCAAGAACTCCAAGTGCGTCGCATCCATGTGTTTGCGCAAGCAATGCACCTCGACACCGTTGTGATCGTAGATGTACGTGTATTTTTTCTGCGCCACTGCAAAGAACTGGTTGTTATGAAGCCACTTGACGTCGCACACTGTCTCGCCCAGCTGAATCTCGCAGCCAGGGGTTCCATCACGCCAGTCCATTGTCGCAATATGGCCTTTGCGGCCGCCAATAAGCAGTTGCCGGCCATTTCGCGTATAGTCAAAGACATAGGGGCCTAGTTGATCCAGCTTGAGATCGAAGCGCTTCTGGGCGTTAGCAGCGCCAGATCCTGCTGCGATTTCGCTCTGGCGAGCATTATACGTGTGCTCAAGATCGTTTTCCGTCTCGAGGAAACCGGCGCTATTTTCGAGTAGGATTTCGGCATCCTTGGCCTTGACGACAGCATCGTTGTACTTGGCCTCAAAGTTGCCTAGATTGCGCTTCAACTTTTTGTCTTTGATGCCTTGGACGTTGACTTTCTTGCCGGTCCCATATTTCCGCTTGGCTTCGCGATGACGCGCAAGCCGTAACCGCGTGCTTTTGGGGAGGAGATCTGTATTGTGAGAGGAGTGCTGGTGAGCCGTGACTTCGCCGTCGGAAAGCTTTTTGGCAGCTGGAAGGTCAACAACGGTCGCCACTGTTGGGTCAGCCATTACGAAAGAACGAGAAGGGATATTACGGGGTTCGACAATATTTATCGCGGGTAGATGAGATGATATGAAATCAAATAACAGAAGTAATAACAAGAAACGAAAAACAGATGGTCAGATGGCCAGAAACCTTCCTATCGCCAATCGCATCCCAGCTTTTGCTTCATCGAAGAAAAAAAAAAAAAAAAACATGCTGAACCACAAATTTCATACCCCCCTGTCAGTAGATAGGCCGCGCTTATCTTATCGATAAGACCCGCCACAAAAAGTTAGAAAATGAACCCCGCCAATAGAAGAGAAAAAAAGCAGCAGGAATTTGTGACGAAATGTACAGCCAAGCCAAGGTGAAGAATACTTTTCCTGGGTTCTTAATATCGACTTGAGAGCCATTGACTTGGCTGTCTTCAACAACAAATAAACCCCTCTCATTCGCCCAGCATCTCTCTACCCTCCTCCTTTTCTCTTCTCCCCATTGTCTGTCTGAACTCGCTCTTACCAAAGTGGCGTCGCTCCCCTTCAGACCCAAGGCGGCTAGCCATTCAAATATGCCGACTGCTACAATGAACCACTCTCACCGTCCGACCACCAAGGCCAACCCAAAGGGCTTCAAGTCTCGCAAGGCTACAAAGGGGTCGCTGCGAGAGGCGGCTAAGGGTATGTATCAGGAATAGCAGGGTCATGTCCCGACATTCAGTTTCCCCATCTAGCTTCTCTCTCCACTCCTCGCTCCTCATCTAACCACTCTCTCTCTCTTCTCCCTCTGCACAGGTCGCATGGGCGGCTCTGAGTTTGCCCGCCGAACCCCCCACCAACACGTCATGTCAAAACTCGACCGCAAAAACCAAGCCCGCCAGCGCCTCCAAGCCAAGCGCAAGGAGCATCTCCAAGAAACCCACATTTTCAACGGCCAAAACGGAGCCCCCCGCATCGTTGCCGTGGTGCCTCTCTGCGTCGATACCGATTCTCAGCTGGCTGTGCAGAAGCTCAATGAAAGTCTAGATATCGCCTCCGATTTCACTAATGGTCCCATCTACACCCCCATTGATCGCTTCAAACAAAAACTGCAATACTTGGCTGTGCCCCGCAACCTGGACGCCTGTCTTAATGCCACTCGCGTTGCCGACTTTGTCGTCGTCCTGCTCTCGGCCAATGAGGAGGTTGACCAGCTGGGTGAGTTAATGCTTAGAGGTATTGAGAGCCAGGGCTTGTCCACCCTGTTTACCGCTGTCGATGGTCTTGAGGGCATTGAGCCGGCCAAGCAGCGTACCAATGTTCTTGCGTCGCTCAAGTCTTTCATCACCCATTTCCACCCAGAGCAAGAGAAAATATTTAGTCTGGACAACCGTGTCGACTCTTCCAACCTGATGCGGGCGCTGTGCAACAGCACGCCCAAGGGCATCAAATGGAGAGAAGAGCGCAGCTGGATGCTCGTTGAGGACATCCAACTCCCAGAGAACTTTGACGGCCAGACCGTTGTCACCGGTGTGGTTAGAGGAAAGGGTCTCAAGGCTGATCGCCTAGTCCAGATTGGTGATTGGGGTACTTTCCAGGTTGACAAGATTGTCGCTGCCCCTCGTCCAACAAACCGCAAGGGTGCTGATGCCGCCACTGGCCCTCCGGCTGTCTTGGACGTCCCTTCAGCTGACAAGGACACCCTTGAAGACCTGGCTCCCGAAGAGATCATCATGGAAGACGACGATATGCAGACAGAGCCCAAGCAGCAAAAGGGTGTTTTGCTAGATGACCACCACTACTTCTCCGAGGAGGAGCCGGAAGAGTACACCATCAAGAAGAGGGTGCCCAAGGGCACTTCCAAATACCAGTCGGCCTGGTTTCTTGAAGACAACGCCGATGATGACTCAGCCTCTGACATGGAAGATATGGATATGGACAACGCAGAGGACAGTAGCGACGAGTCTGTGGCCGCGCCTGAAGACGGTATTGAGGGTCGTGCTGAGCCTGCCATGACCGAGGGTGCCCCTTCTGAGTACCCGGCCTCGGAAATGATCATGGAGCCAGATGAGGAGCAGGATGCTGCCGATCTTGCCTCGTACCGCAAATTGAAGCGAACTGAAATGGAAGATGACAAGGAGTTTCCTGATGAAATTGAACTGTCGCCGAATGTCCTCGCGAGGGAGCGCCTGTCTCGGTACCGTGGTCTCAAGTCGCTGCGTACCAGTGAGTGGGTTGTCGATGAGGACCGTGCCCACGAGCCTGAAGACTGGCGTCGCCTATTGCGTGTCTCTGACTATCAAGGCACGAGATCCCGCGTGGCTCGTGAGGCTCTTATTGGCGGCGTGGCCCCAGGCACGCGAGTCAGCGTGTACATCAGTGGCGCTATTCCAGAGCATGTCAAGAGGCTCCCGAGTGCCGCGCTGCACCCTGTGACGCTCTTCTCGCTGCTGCGCCACGAACACAAGCAGACGGTTTCCAATGTGCTGATTAACCTCAGCTCGGAATACCCAACTTCGATCAAGTCCAAGGAAGAACTGATTATGCAATGCGGCGCTCGCCGCTTTGTTATCAAGCCCCTATTTTCACAGCCAGGCAACACTCCGAACAACGTGCACAAATACGCCCGGTATCTACATCCAGGCCAAAGCGCCGTGGCTACATTTACAGGGCCGGTCACCTGGGGCCCTGTGCCAGCATTATTCTTCAAGCGGACGGCCGATGTAGAAAACGTGGCTGAAAGCTCAGCTATCCCCAGCAGCTCGGGCCTGACCCTAGTGGCAACAGGGACTTGCTTACCACCATCTACAACCAGAGTCATTGCCAAGCGGGTGATTCTCACTGGCCACCCGTACCATATCCATAAGCGCGTGGTAACCATCCGCTACATGTTCTTCAACAAGGAGGATGTGGAGTGGTTCAAAGCCCTGCCATTGTGGACTAAGAGAGGCCGGACTGGCTTTATCAAGGAAACACTCGGCACACACGGCTACTTCAAAGCCACCTTTGACAGCAAGATCAACCCCCAGGATGCTGTAGGTGTCAGTCTATACAAGAGAGTGTTCCCACGCAAGGCGATCCCACTGACGGGGTCTCTCTCTGGAGCAGTGGCCAATGGAGCGGCTGATGGCGATGGCGATGGCGATGGCGATGACCGGATGGAGATGTGAATCGGGGCAAACCACTTGAGGAGCGATACCATGTAGTAGAGAAGGGCGGAAGAGAGGGAGGAAAAGTTCAAACAAAATATTGGTGAAAAAGGACGAAAAGAAGGAAAACAAAAAACAAAAAACAAAAGAAAAGAAAAAGAAAAAAAAAGGCTTTTTGGGATTTTCTTTTCGGGCCACACAAGGAAGGGATAACGACCGGGTACGATCATCATGGGTTTCATTTGTTTAGGATTGCTTGTATTTTTGCTCTTGCTTTCTGTATTTGGCTTTAGCTTCCTCGCTTTTAGCTACTTTGTTTGATGGGAATTCTAGTTTAGATAGAGCCTCGGCTTATGTGAGGCCAGAAGTTCAGATTTGCACTGAATATAAAAGGGCCTAGCAGCCCAGAACAACGACAAGACCAGCCACGGAAATCAAAACATCTCTGTTTGCTAAGAATGCAGCGCATACGCGCCCATACATAGAGCAACACTGCTGTGCCACAGACAATTCTACTTTTGCTCCTCTTCATTCCAGTGCCCACTACTCGGATACCGTAGGTGTAGGACCGCCCAGAGACCGGGCAACCTCTTCCGCTCCACTAGCCTTCCAGGCGCTCAGAATCAGGTTGGCAATATCTTGGACACCAACATTCTTCTTCACCTGAGCGAAAATGGTCGGTCCGCCCTCTCGCATCAATCTGGCATCCCGTTCCATGACTCCCAAATCAGCACCGACAGCCTCGGCCAAGTCCGTTTTGTTGACAACAAGCAAATCGCTCTGTGTGATTCCAGGGCCACCCTTGCGGGGGATCTTGTCACCGCCACTGACATCAATGACGTAGATGATGAAATCCGCCAGTTCTCGGGAGTAGTTGGCTGCCAGGTTATCACCACCCGACTCGATCAGCAGGAGATCAGTGCGAAACTCGCCATGCAGGTCTTCGAGCGCGCCCAAGTTCAGCGAGATGTCTTCACGAACAGCTGCGTGGGGGCAGCCACCGGTCTCAATGGCCCGGATTCTCTCGGCCGGGAGGGCTCCGTTGCGGGTCAAGAACTCGGCATCCTCGCGCGTAAAAATATCATTGGTCACGGCGGCGATGTTGTATTTGGTACGGAGAGCCTTGCACAGGGCAAGCATGAGGGCGGTCTTTCCAGAGCCAACGGGCCTATCAATCAGAAGGGAAGGTAAGGGAAGGTTAGCTAGAACTGGAGCTGTCTCATTTGATGCATCGACGAGCCAGACAAGCCAAGCCGAGTGATTTTGGCAGAGAACTCACCCGCCAATGCCAATAGTGAAGGCCCGGTCGGTCCAGTTACGACCCTGTATGATGGGCATTTCACGGCCAAGGTAGCTTCCAGGGCCATTTAGGATCTCGTGCGAATGGCCGTGTTCCTGGGCATTGAAGCCGCCGTGGTCGTGGGAGTGTTCGTGAGACATGGTGGGCGGGGCTTTGTCTTTTTCCGAGGAGACTTGTGTTCCAGAGAAGAAGACGGAGAAGAAAATGATTGGAGGGAGAGGTTGCGATAGGGCTAAGAATTGAAAAAGAATGAAGAATGAAAAAAGGGAAGGAAGACGAGGCTGTGGAGTTACAGCAGATGAACCAAGACGACTAAGCCAGCAGCTAGCAGAGAGAGCAATCCTACAAAGGCGCAAGGCTTCTCTTTGCCCTTTGCCCTTCTCGTTATCTCTGTTTCTCCCAGGCCAAGCTGATGACACCACAGCTGGGTAATTGCTTTTACTTTATCAAGGGTTCAGCTCTACTGCTCCCCGATAGGCAAACCCTTATCAAACAGCAACAATCAGGAAGGGTAACAAAGCTTTGTCAAAGCTCGCTGTCCATAATGGCGCCAAGTCTGTTTCTGTTAGTCAAGTAGTGCGTGCGGGCGGGACTTATCTTTAGCGTCATTTCACCACTCAAGATCTTTTTTTTTTCTTGGTGTTGGAGGCTCTGTTCTCCCGTGAGCAGGCCGCTGAAATTCAACGGCTGTTATACCTGCCGGCTCTCCTGTGTAGTGTACAGTACAAAGGGACTTATCTTTGTTCTTGCCCATCAAGATAATAAAAAACGTGGTGATGCTGAAGGTTGGCGGCCCAGGCCCTACCCCACTATCTATAGACCCACATTAACTCAGAGTCGGTGTCTTGCTAAAATGGAGATTACTGCGAGCACCGCACCTCGTCTTGTGCAGTAGACTGTTGCTGGTTTAGAGATATTCCATCCTCTCTTGCATTTGCTTTTATCTTTTGAGCAGAGGCTTCGCCAATATACTACCGCTTGCTTCCGTTATCGGTCGTTTCAACTAGCCACGGCCTTGCTTGCTCGCCCTTGCCTCTTCGGTCTTTTGATGCATCAACTTGTGGTGAAAGGGTATTCTGTCCGACTCTTGTTTACGGTTCTTGGAGTTGGTTCGACGGTGAATCCACGACTTCTCGTGGTACATCTTTCAGGCAAAAGACGGCAGTGGCCCTCCTGGCTGACAAAAACAACTAGATCCTGGGATCACAACCACACGTCAACGATCGGGAGCCTTCATTCCTGGTTTCGCCATTGGCTGGAAAGTCTCTGGCTTGAACAGGTGTCTGAGCCAGCAGCACTTTATGTGCAGAGTAGAGCGTGACAAGCATAGTGTATATCAAAAAATACAGTACTCAAGGTGAGTCACGGGATGCGGGCTTGCTGAATGACGCCCAAGATACCAGGCTCTACAGAAAAAAGCCACTATTTCTGCTCTCTAGGGTCATGCCAAGCCTGTAACCCTTAGCAAGCGCAGGCGATTACGCCACAGAGGTAGCATAGCCCAAAGCAACCACCCACCTCAAATGACGATGGCCCTGTCAATATAGCCCACTACGCTGCCAGCGAGAAATTTCTACAGAGACAGGACAGGGCTTTGGACTTGGGCCACAACATATTCCACGTCTACTAGATCAAATAACATCAACAGGCGCCGGGTTTCTGGACAAGGATTAGCTTTCCGCAAGACCGACTGTGGGGTTTCGGCGGGGGAAGAAAGGGCGTTGGGCGTACCTCAGTGTATCGAAAAAGGCGAGCCGCATCTTGAGTCGTACTGGAAGATGACATCAGCCAGCTGCTGCCGTCCGGAAGACGCCACCAATGCTGCGAGATAACAGCGAGCGAGTAGACGTGGGAACAGCAATGCACAGTAGTAGTGATAAACAGGGCTTGTATTTCGTAGGAGGACGACAAACAGGAAAAAGAAAATTGGGCAAGGTAATACATTTTGATTCTAAAAAGGGAGAAAAAAGAAAAAAAAGGAAAAAAAAGGAAAAAAAAGAAAAAAAAAGAAAAAAAAAAGAAAAAAAAA
>MKGM01000040.1:81678-116427 GCA_002018265.1 Ceratocystis harringtonii | reverse complement strand
GAGGGGAGGAGAGGAGAGGGGAACAGGAGGGGAGGAGAGGGGAGAGAAGGAGAGGAAAGAGGAGGAGAGGGAAGAGGAGAGCAGGAGGAGAGGAGAAGAGAGGAAAGGGAAGCAGAGAGCAGAGAGCACCATCAGGAATTAATCGATTTAAACAGTTTAAACAAGCGATGAGAAAACTAAGCAAAACCGGGTCGAGATGTACTGCCACACACGGGGGACTTTACTTGGAAGGGTCACTTGCAGATGGGAGGGGGTGGTGGTGATGGCTATGTACCAATCGCTTGTCTCAGTACGAAGCAAAGGGGGGAGTGGATAGAAAAGCAAAGCCACAGCCTGGTCAGAGAGCAAGGGAGGTGGTGTGGGGGGGGGGGAGAGAATGGGCAAATGGCTCGAGCCTGAGACATGGTCACAAACGGATAGCAGCCTGGTATAAGCACGCACAGTACTAGACTTGCAGAGAGAAAAGAGAAGGGGATGGGCAGGAAAGGACTGGCAACATGCAAAGCATCGTACACTGAAGCCAGCACGGACAACACACAGAATGCACAACATAGAGCACACCAAGCAACTCACCTGCAAAGTAGGGGGACACGAGACCAATAGACCGTAGGCGACCTTCGTGGATACACGCCTCCTGGGCCATAGCAGGGGCAAATTTGGCACACTGGGTGCATTTTCCGACTTCGCACTATAAGAAGGGGGGGGACTCGTTTTAGTTTTCAGGCATTCTCTACTTGATTTTTGTACGGCAAGCAACATGCAAGGAGGCGGAGTTCTTTTTTCTCTTTTTTTTTCTTCTTTTTTTCCCCGCCCTTCTCAGTCATTTCAAAGCCAAAAGATCGAGCCTTCTGACAACGAGAGAGGGAAAGAAGAGGGCAGGGGAAAGGAGGGGGCGCCGTCTGATGCTCTTCTTTTGCTTCTCGTACACCCACCCCAAGCAAAGGCCCCACTTTTATGTCCTTATAGCGGAAACAATGACATAAGTGGGCCCTGCTGTTATATGACTTATACTCGGAGCCAAGGTGAAGAGACGAGCCACCCCCCGTGCAACGGACGAGGGGATAATTGCCACAAAAGGAATTCAAGCAGAAAGCGAGCTCAAAACTGACAGAGAAAAATGACAGAGGGAGGGGAGGGGGTGTGGGAGCAGAGGTGGAGGGGAGGGGAGAGGAAACCCTGGTGTAAGTGGGCAATGTAACAGTTAAAAAAGGAAACTTACAGGAACCTTGCGCATGTGGCATCGGAGACAGGCCTTGTCGTCGCGGACCTTGGCAGTCTTGACGCGGTCCTCGACCCGGCGGGCACGGGGCTTCTTGGGCGCTGAGGATGACGACGACGCCGAGGATGGCGACAAGTACGCTGGGCCGCTGCCGTTAGCCAGGCCCCACGAGTCCGGCGAGTCGGCCATGTCCTGGTCCGAGCCGCTGCCGCCGTAGCCGTAGCCGTAGCCATATTCGTATCTGGGGGAAGAAGAGCCGCTACTGCTGCGGAGCGAGGGGGTGTGTGGAGACGGCATGCTGCTAGTGCCGCTGCTCATAGTGTCAACCGAATATTCCGGTGACGATCGCAGCATGGGGTTCCCGTCAGACTCCCACCGACACCAATCAAAGAATTCATCGCCTGGCTTATTGGGCGAGATTTCTCTCTGCTGGAAGCCTGCGTTGTAGGACATCTTATAGCGTTTCTAAGGAGAGGGGGGGGGGCGTGTAGTAGGTTTTGGCCGCTTCTTTTGCAGGCCTGGTTCTATCTGCTTAGAGGCAAGGGGGCGTCTCTGTTTGACTCCTTTTACCAGAGTGCTGGAACGGGGGGTGCGAATCTCAGGCCTGAGAGGCAGATCCAGCCTGTAGAGTGCTGGAAGAGGAGGGAGAGAAGACGGGCAAGTGCAGAAGGAGGGGGGCGTGTACAGTCGCCTGGCAACTCTAGCGCTGTGCGAGGCGAGATGTGAGGACGGAGAAAAGATCTCTACGAGGGGCGTGAGCCAGAGTTTGCTGGCAGGAGGGCAGATGGACGCAAAGGGCAAGGCGTGTGGTGTGTGGTGAGGCCAGGCAAGTGCGCGGACGGGCCAGGTCGTAGATGCTTCCGGGGGAGAGGAGGAGGGGAGGGCGTGGCTCGAGGAGGAGAGAAGACAAGGTTCAAGATCAAGAAGGAGCAGCAAGCAGTAACAAAGTGAAGCTGAACAAAGCTAGATTCTGGGTGACGCTGCACGGGCTGTTTTCTCACGCAGCTAAGGATGGATATCTCACGAACAAGAGGGGGGTGAATACTATCGTCAAGTCTAGACAACAGAAGAAAAGAGAACAAGCCGGACCCGCCAATTTTTTTCCTCCTTTTTATCCTCGCCCACTCGCCGGCCGCTAGCCGCCTCCGCTTTGCCTCGCTCTGCTCCATATCCATTTTCTTCACCTTCTTTTGCTCCTTGTTGCTGCCCTCCTGCTCTCTGCTCGCAAGTGAATATTAGTGCATATGGCCATAGTACGTAAAATGGGCTCTTGATACATGCTCCTTTGGGTTCACAACCCATGTCAATTCGGTGAAATCATGTAATCTGATTGGCCTGCGCTGTGGAGCTGGTGGGGCACTCCAGCCAATCAGCGTTCAGTAGCTCGCCGAAATTCGAGTTCAGGTTGATGGAAACGCACCTCGACAATCACGTGTGGAGCTCAATCTCAACGTCACTCCGTCCGCAAGCATATGTCGGCTGGTAGCTATTCGGCTTGGGCGGGGCGTGGGATGCTGGGGACTGTTGCATTTGGGTCTCTACGTGTAAGGCAGCATTTCGGTACGGTTCTTGCTTACGTCCTACGGCTACGATTTGCACGGCCTAGCCGTGGGCATAGGCTGGATACTGGCTGGTTGGATGTTGGCCGTCTGGCTTCTCGCGCCCACACTCTCGCTATTGCTGTCTCCCCTTTCCATTTCTTTCTTTCGGCGCTTCTGTCCCTCTCGCTTTCTCTTTCTCCCTTTCCTTCTTCTTTCCCTTCTTTTTTTCCCCCGTTCCTCCCTTTTCTCTCCCTTTCTACCCTCCTCTCCTCCCCCTCCCCCTCTCGCTCCTTTTTCTTCCTCTAATCTTAAAGCCCGCTGCTTTGGGCGTCCTACTTAGAAGATGATGCTGGGGGGGCCAAGTAGCGTACATGATCTGAGCCCTTCACCCTATATCTGTTCCGTCTAGCTCTTAAAAGAATACACCAACACCCCCTCCACTACCCCTGCCTCCTCCAGCAGAAGACGAGAGTCTACTGGCGAGCACACCCGCCCTTGGGCGTGCGTGTTATACCGCCTTTTGCTCTGTTTCCACTGCCTTCTGCTAAGCTGCCATCCACTGTGAGCAAAACTATGCGAATTCAAATTTTCACCACCGGGCCTGCTGGTGCTAATGCAAGTCTTCTTTGCTAGCTAGGCCTTGATCCACCTCCAACAAGGGGTACCTCATCCTTGGTCGCCCCAAGCAATGCCTACAAGGGGTCTTTTCTCTTTTTCTTTTCTCTTCATTCTTGCCAATGCCGATTTATCGTAAGCTTCATTTTTCTTTGTCAGTCAGATAATCTATGACCCAATAAGACACTCGTATATCTAATATTGCATTGGCTCTCGCCCTGGGTCCTCGTCCAACACCCTCTTCTTCCCCACCCAAGGCGTGCTTATGTCTCAGATTGCGACCTCAAAAAAGTCCATCGTGGCGTGATTCTAGTAAGGTCCACTGAAATCCTCGCTACTCACCGAGAATTTGGTCGCAGGTGCACGTTCATTAACAGGTGTACATCCAGATACAAGGGGATACCCAAGTTGGGCATACGTATCTACAGTGGTTCCCGTCACGTGATCCCGCAGATCATCCACTCGGCCGTGCCGCTCTGTCGGATCCACAGCTTTGTAATGCACCACTTGTCACCTTCTGTTTCCCTGCACTCTACGCATCAGCAGAATTAGCCCAGGCGTATGCCACATATCGATAGGACTCATTCTCCGAGCTACGAGCATCACCACATCCATCCCCGCCAACTTGACAGGTAACCAACTTCCAGGCCATGCACCCGCCGGCCATCGAATAGCAAAGCCTGTTTGGGCTGGCGCCAGGGGGCTGCTACGCTAGTGTCCCAGATAACAACAATGGCTTTCCAATGATACTGAGGCAGACAGAGGGAAGCGCCCTCTGGAAGTTGCACTTGGCAGTGGCTACACGCAGTTAACTAGACCCCCAGCCACACCTATGCCGAGACGTCCAGGCTTGGAGAGAGCCACAGGCGAACGATGCGACATGACCTGTTTACCCAAACGCCAAGTGCTACTCTAGACTACTCACATATAATATACACTTGCTCTGCATTCCATTGCATACGAACCGACACCAGTATCCCAAGACAACAACCAATGAAGATGTCTCCCCTACGTAAGCGACGTAGCTTTCTGTTTCTTTGTGAATGCGCGCAGCGCTCTTTAGTCCGATATCTGCCGTCTATTATCTCGACCGGCCTGGCTCAGTCGGGTAAGATGAGGTTGACATCGGCGTTGTGTCACATTCCGGCCCCACTCCGTCCGGAGCCCGCCCGCCCCCTCTTTTTCGCGTAGCACCCGATACGATACGGCTGACGACACGATACTAACGGCTGTCAATACCGCAGTCTGAAAGCCACATTTCTACGTACAACCAAGGGGTCTCCTACACGGTGTGCATGAGCAGAGCTGTCCCAGCCGCCCCTACCTACTTGAAGACGTCATATGGGCAATGGCAAACCCACTGCTCACGAACCACCGGTCCTGTCTTATTACAACTCTAAGATATCCATCCTTACCCTCTGCATAGCAGCCTCATCCCCATGTGCCCATCTGCTAATCCGTGTTTCCTAGCGGGCCCGTCGCGTACCGACATCAAGCAGTCCACATAGCAACGGTCATAGAGCTAGTTGTCCTAGGATATTATGCCAAGTCACTGTGATATCAACACCACCTTTAATCATTCGTCTTGCATTAACTTTCTCCTCTCCCCCTCCTTCAATACCACAATGCCCCATGCAAATCAATACCTTGTTCGCAGCCAAGTTTAATGTGCCCCAGCTGCATCAGGATCTGTGTAACACAATAACCCACGGCCGCCTGAACATCCACCATGCACATTGGACAAAACCATCCCAAAGCAGCCTCCATCCAGCCAGTTTCAACGGGTAGCCAGCTTAGTGTCACCGGAGCCCTCATTGCGGACTCCGGGAAATAAACCCAATATGGCATCCCATACAGTGCCACATATGCACGCCTCTCATTTCAGGCAGAGCTCTTTACGGCTCCTTCTACCACATCACCACTCCCTCCCATGTAAACCAATGTGCGGGTGTTTACTCGGCTCGGAGAATCCGTTCCCCAACAACGTCTCGGGCCACTAAATATGTATTAGCCAGTAAGCCCTTCGAGACATTCGGGGTTATGGCTTATTTTACAACATGGCTGGCTTAGCAACCATTGGCTACAGACAAGGCAGAAAAAGATGGGCATCAGCTATACAGCCCACTGTTGGTGGCAGGATTCGGGCATGCTGACATGCACTACGCTGTGTATTTGGGGCTCTGGAGACTCTGGTAGGCCAGCTGTCCTGGCAGTTGGAGCTGCTCAAAGGAGCCGCAAAGGACATCATCTTTGAGGAACCAACCCCCAACGTCGCATCAACAACTTACGTAAATACAGACTGCAATGCACCACGATTCAAAAGTCCGCTCTCACAGTGAGCTCGATTCATGCAAATGAGGTTGCAATGGGCGGTAGTAATCCACACTTGGCCTCGAATCTCACAACACATGGTGGCCTTGAGCCGAGGCCCCTTTGGCTGGGAAATTGTCGAGTGGCACAACTAGTCAAAGGCTCAGATGCGAGCTCAGTTACAACCTACCATGTGTAGCAGCAGAAAGAAGGTTTGGTTAGGGAAAAGCGCTGGAAAAGCCTGTCTGCCTAGACACTGGCGCAACGAAACTCTCCTTCTCTGTCCATGCCTCTGTCTCTGTCTCTGTCTCTGCCTGTGTCTCTGTCTATCTCTCTTTCTCTTTCTTTCTCTCTTCTTCTCTGTCTACCATTTTCTTTCTTTCTTTCTCTCTCTCTCTCGACCATGGTTGTAAAACTAGAACCAACTTCGTTTTGTCTCGACTCAGCGTGTGCCGAAACAGTAGACATGGTTTGTCAAGTATTCAGTACATACATATATACATGGCAAAGTAGGTATCCAACCTCCCTCCGAGTCAGGCTACACAAACAAGTTAGTTGACCGCCTTGGTTTAATCATGCAGAGCCCATAAGACCCCCAGAGACATGATCTTACTTGGGACCCTCCTGTGTTAATTTCCTTTTCTTGTTCCTAGAAATGTCTCGTGGGTATGGAATGGTGGGTGACAGGCTCGGTCGCGCCATACGTAGCAGCTACTCAATGGTACACACATGAACCTGAATCAAAAGGTCTAGCCTGTATATTGCAGGCGTTCTGTGAGGGGCGCAATTCGGGGCTTCGCCATGTGTCACCCTGTGTTTTCCTGTGTTTTGAACAGGGCTCTAGACCCCATGCAAGAGGCTTGATTTCAATGTTACACCCATGGCTAGGAAAGTGCTCAAGCAGCTCTAGATGTCGACACTACCGTTGGGGATACGGAATCAGGCTTGCGTGGAGGCCGTGGGCTGTTCTAGACGTCGGACTAGGCGTGTAGCCACAGTGATGACACGAGCCAGAATAGGAAAGATAGTCGGCGTGTATAACAGACAGAACTTCTGTTTTCTTTTTTTTGGGGGTTTTTTTCCCTTTTTTATCTTTTCAGTTTTTAGTTTTCTACGGCGACCTTTCTACGCGTAGGCCTATCGCATAGGCTAGATCATATGGAAGAAATGCGCACCTTCAAACATAGCACCGGTATCCGCAGTGCGCGCACTCGCTAGCCCATATAAACACTACATTCATTCACTCTCTAGTAGCAGTAGCAGCAGTAGCAGCAACTCCAGGACTCAAACTGGCCCGGCCGATATGTTCAGTGCCCTCGTGGGACTTTTCATATTGTGTTCCTGCATATTTTCCGCTCGCATGCCCTCATAATATGCATAATAAGAGTGTGGTCAGATCTCGGGTTGCACACGCCATTCTTGGCTTTGGGGGCCGCGGACCATGACAGTAAATTCCTTCCCCTCCTCTCGGGCCATGTTAACAGAGCCATGGCACCTAACGGCAGCAAAGACCGATCAATTCGCCGAGGCCGTGTAGAGGAAATAGCTGGTCTGTTCATAGGGGCCATGAGAAATTTGATCTTCCAAGTATTGGGTCTCTAGAGCAATCAAGGGCGGGCGCTCGCTCGCTGGTAGTCGGAACATTGGTCAATGGCTCTTTTGCATATGGCTGTTATTGGCTCGACGGTTCCAAGGGCGCTTCTATTGAAAACGCCCTACTATTGATGCCCACAGGGAGGGAGGAGGCAGGTCTTCCAATCTAATGCAGGACCGCCTTTCCAACGAGGGGGTTCTTTCTTTTACTCTCCTTTATTACATGGATGAGAGAGATTCAGCTATTATGGATCAAGCCATTGTTTCTCCTTCATGAGACACATGTGTACGGTTGTATGCGTGAGGGTTTCTTGAAGGGCTGCTCTAGACAGGCCTGTGCAGATTCTACAAACCTGCAGCGTGGTTGAGAGCGCGCGAGACAAGAGAAGGGAGAGTAGGATGAGGCTCAGCCAGCCAGTCGAGCCAACCTTTTTTTTCCCTATTTCCTTTTCTTGATTTATTTTGTCTAGCAAAAAATTAGAGCCAAGCAACGTATGGATGGGTAGGTATGGACATGGACAGACAGACAAGCGAGCACAAATCAACCTCGCCTAGTTTTTCAAGACTGCGCCAGAGCTTCCGAATCAAAGTACTAACAAGAGAGAGGAGGAAAACTTGTGGACCTAAGACGGCTTACGAATTGCAATTCGTATGCGTGCCTCCTGAGGTTTGCTGTGGCTGTGGATGGATGTGATGTTAGTGACGCTGCTAGCACGCACGGCAGCATGGAAACCCTAACTCACTGTGGTCCGTTTATAGCTAATAGGCTGGACTGCCCGGAGCCCAGTCTATTTCCCGGTCACGAATGCTGCCACAATGCTTGCATGTGGCTGGGCTTTTGCTGCCGTCACGCATTTGCTATTACATTTTAGCAGCATTAAAAGCTCTCATGTCGATACAAGGTTGCACATCCTCTACTTAACTACACAGCCCTATCTACCACAATAACCCTATAGAAATACTATGCTGAATACGACAAGGAAGCCCCTTAAACACAGAGCTGACCTGTTGTCTGCATATGTAATTAGCTGTTGCGTAGCAAAGTTACCCTGTTTTATTGAGGTCAGAGCAAAATAGTATAAGCTGACTCCGAGCTGATGGGTGGCCTAGAAACCTTTGGCCAATTTAGGCAGCGACTTTCAACTTCAGTGCATACATACGTGAGGCTATAATAGGTTGCGATGTTATTCCCAGTACTGTTATTCCAAGGAACAGCGACTGCAGCAGCAGAGTTTTCTGCCTCTAGTTGGCTGCATTTCAGCTTGCTTGCTGTATATCTACATTTTTGGCCCAGTACGACACGCACACCCCATTTGGCTTATGTGTCTTACCAGGCGTTGTCTAGTTGCTCTCAAGGTACGCTTGCTGCCATCCACAGGAGGCAGAGACAAAATCAACAGTGGAAGAAGAGAAAAAAGACTCAATAAAAGCTCGGGCGTTTAACCCTATCTAGCGCTTCTCCAATGTTCCATAAGCAACTTAGAGATCCCTGCCTGCCCAGAGGCAATACAAAGTTCTCGTCGTCCCCCTGCGTCCTACCGAGTGGGCTACAGTCCAGGAGATGGTGATTTCCCTTGCCTTGTTCAGTCCTAGGCAACGGAGACGAATGAATAGGTTTTACCAGGTAGTGGCTGAGGAGAGGCGTTATTGGCAGATGGCAAGGGGCGGGCTTTCGGGCTCTTGACGAGTCTTGGATGGGAGTCCTAGGGTCAAGACAGCCCGAAACAGCAGAGGACAAAAGGGGAGAAGAGAAGAGAAAACAGGTTGAAGTGGACTTGGCTGGCATACGGTGCGAAGAACGGTGCGCAACAGGCGGCACACACCGTTCTGAATCACATGTAGAATACAGCAATGCTTCTCAGCACAGCAGACAGCGCAAGCATCAAAGGAAGGGGCACTGACTGGGGCAGAGAGCATGAAGCATGGAGAATAGATGGGGATCTGGAAAATATCTCGCGAATGTGAACGAATGTTGGGCTTACTTGGTACACAAAAAGCACAGGTCACTGGGATTTCCATGTATAGCTATATGTGTCCGGATATTTAGGACATTGGTAGCGTAAAGCTCCTGTGGCATGAGTGTGTGTGTGTGCTCAACGAGGATAGCAGCAGGGGGGGGGGCTTTTGGTTGGAGCGAAGAAAGAACTCCTGCTCCAGAAAATAGCCGGTGCTGTCAAAAATGGAAGACGAAAACAAAAAAGAAAGCCCCCCGTATGAGCCTGGATAGGAAAAGGCTTCGCCGATCGGGCGCAGCTTGCCAAAGCCAGTCAGTCATATCCCCCAGGATAAAAGAACTTGAGCAAGCGAGCAGCTCCCTCTCTTCCTTTCTCTTTGACATGCCTGTAGAAAGAGAGAGAAACATTCCAGGTGATGGAAATGAAGCAAAGACAGGAAGAAGGCCAAAACCGAGGCATGTATTGTCCTATAGTGCTGTAATATATGTGGGCCTACAGTCGACAAAATCTATTTTTATCTCATTATGTGGGGTTGTCCCAAAAAAGGACCCTGGTTCCACTGCAACTGCGACAGCAACTACCATTTTCTTGCCTCTGCCTGCCCTTCTTGTACTTGTGACTTTGTGTGGGCTGGTTTTATTTTTATTTATTTATTTTATTTTGAAGGAATGATGGTCAGCATCACAAAGGCTAGTTGGTCGATCGATGGGCCAAACTGACAGACAAACAAACTAGGGTTCGTCTCCCGCTTTTCTTCCGGTTTTAAGGTTGGAAGGCATTCTGCTTGAATAAAGTAGCAAGATGCCCCCAATGACGCTGCCAACTTGGCAGAAGTTAAAAAGGAAGAGCAGGTTGGATTTGAATTTAACTTGGATATATTTATGGTCTAAGGAATCATGAAGATCAAATGACGCAGGAACTGAGCTGGTTGCAGCTCATGGAGTTGGCTTTTTTTATAGCAGCTATGGCGTGAGTAGGTGCTGGCTGGCCGGTGGATGACGACGTGACTGTGCTGCGGCTCTGGGAGGCAAACATGTACAAGGAAGAGACTCATCTGTACTTTGTGCAAAGCAGCACAGCACAGGGATATGTACTCAGTTGTGCTTGGGATTGAATCAATCGAATCCCGTCTTCCTTGATCAGAAAGTAAAGACGAGCTAGAGCGAGGGTCTCAACCGCCAGCTGTGTCTCCCTTCCCTCTTGCTTTCTTTTCTTTTCTTTCTTCCTTTCCTCCTCGCTCACATGTCCCTCCTTTAATCTCAAGGCGCTTCCCTACAAACCTTTGTCCTCTATTCGCGAAATATTTGTATAATATTGTCATATGGCGTGCTAGCGAGTGATTATTCCATCGGCCATCCATACCACTGATCAGCCATACTATCCCTTGGCCTGACAGGGCCGGCTCAGCTCCCCACTGGAAAACAACAGCTCGCAATTGTGTACGCCTCCCATCCTGGGCCCCAGTTCCCTTGCAACGTCTTGCTCTGTGTGGAAATGCGCGAGTGACGACGACTTTTGACGACAAGGCTTTTGCTGAGTAGTCACTCACTAGGAGCAGGGCGGGTGGGAACCCTATGTTCTGAGGGCTCGTTTCGTAGATGAATTTGAACGAACCAATTGGCACGTAGTGATCTGCACCGTACTGCAGTATGGACAGCAGCTCAGCGGCTCGGTAGCCCAGTAATTCAGCAACCCAGCAGCTAGCTTTGCAGTTCTGCAGTTCAGCAGCCTAGTAACCCGTAGTTCAGCAACCCAGCAGCTTTGCTGTTCTGCATTTCAGCAGCAGCTCTGCAGCGTAGCTAGTCGTTATCGTTGCTTGCTGCTTGCCGCCCTCGCTTTGCCTGGTAGCTTGCACGCTTGTCCTATGTGAAAATTTGGCTATACGAGCTGCTGTACTACCCACTGCTATGTGTACGTATGGATTGCCTGGGCCTTCCCCCGTACAATCGGGCTCTTTTTTATTTTGTTTTATTACATTCTCTATTATCTATTATCTATTTCCTCTTTATTCTTTTTTTCATCTCCTGCTTCCTTGCCTTCTAAGACGGGCTTGGCATCCGCTGGCCAGACACAGGCTTCCACAGATTTCCATCTCTTTTGCTTCATCGTGTCCTCCTGCAGCCTCGTCTGTTGAGCTCAGCTAGCTTGAGCCACCACATTTGTGCGCGTACAGCTTGGTGCCGTACAGATATTGTACGAGGTTTTTGTGGCACGGTCTAGGTCTTGGTCTTAGACCACATTAATGTGTTTAAGGAGAAGACTCACATAATCTGTGTTATTTTATGCAGAAAAACCAGCAAATAGCTAGGTATTTACGATTTCGTGTTGCGTGTGTTCAGAGCCCTTCGTTGCTTGGGAGCCAGCTGATGGAGGCCAATTTCCGTGCATCTCTCTATCCGCCCATCTTGCACGGCTTTTGCTGTCGATACGGTTTTGGACTAGGCGTACTCGCGCACTTTGCGTATGTGGACCGCCGCCCTCTGCTGGCCCCGGGTAGCTATGGATAGATTTGGCGCTGAAGTCCCACCTCTCTGCTTTGCTCTGCTCTGTGCTGCGTGCATGGTTACTGAAGCGAGATGAGCCTGGCCTGCAACGCCTTACATGCTCCCCATTGAAGCTACTACCACCTGTATGGCTTTGGTTGCTTCTTTTGTGCTAGTTTTGTGGGCAATTCTAGCAAGCCACGGGCGGACTACAAGCTGTGAGGTGCAATCTACGGTGTGCTTTGTTATGTTGCCACGACTCACCTCCTAACAGCGAACAGGCGGCGTTGTGTCTCTCCCCCCCTGGCGGATTTGTTGCATGCATGTTTCGTTTGTTTGTTGGTTGTTTTTTTTGTCTCGATTAAAAAAGAACAGTAAAAAAGAGAAAAAAGAGAAAAAAAAGACAGGAAAAAAAAGATCAATTCCAATTAAGCTGCTGGTCTGACTGCACTTGACAACTGCGCCACTACGAGAAGCAACCTTCCGCATGCTGCATGCAACTGATCTCTATAATCACATCAACATCAACATGAATTTCAACAATAGCGGCACACAAGCATGTACATATACACACGCATACGCACATATACGGTTATATTGTACGCGCACGTATATACGTACATAAAATATACACTACGCATTTGGACAAAAGTGTATATACTTCTACACGTCTGCATGTCCAACCGTCTACTTCACAAAGATGGGCAGCGTACATGGACAGATATAGACGTATAGACACACATAGACATACATAGACATACATAGACATACATAGATATACATACACACGCTTGAGGCACACCCCTCTTTCCCGCTATGCACAGTGTAGCCCGGACTGTTTGCTACTGCTACTGCTACTGCTACTGCTACTGCTGCTGCTCTTGCTCCTGCTGCTTCTCCTGCTGCCGCTGCTACCACTTCTCCTCCCTTGACTGCTGCTGCCAATGATCCTCCTCCCATGGCCGTACCAGCTATAGCCATGCGCTGCCGCTAATTTCTCCCTGCTGGACCTCACTCTTTTATTGTTCAGGGCGATCCTGATCGGTGTGAGTCGAGTGAGTCGAGTTGCGCAAACGCCTGACGCCAGCCTTTTAGGTCTCTCTTTAAGCTGCCCTTTTATTCAACATAAAAGCTGTGGCCAACAACTATTTGCACACTGTACCGTGTTGTGCTCCTTGCTTGGACAATAAACCAGTGCTCCCTCCGCCATCCCCCCTTTCCCCCCCCCCCCCTCCCCCTACTAAGTCCTGAGCCCTCCAGCTCTAGAGAGACCCAGACAGCCAAACAACACCATAGCACCGGCGTGTTTTTTGTGACCCGCATATATGGACTGTTTGTGCGGTTCACTGTGTTAAAAGACTGCGAACATGGTCCAATCCGAATCCCTATGAGTCTCTATTTCATTCTTATTTCATTCTCGTGCTCCTTGGCCTGGTTTCTTTGTCTTGGTCTGTTTCGTGGTCGTCCTTCGAGGATTTGCTCATAATCCAGAGATTTCCACTGTCTTTTGGACAACTTTGGTCGCTCTCCTTCTTCTCTTCTTCTTCTTCTTCTTCTTCACAGCGCTTGTGTCCTGCTTGTATCATTGTCCCCAGTCCCAGAGGCTGCCTTGCTTTGTTCTTTCTTTTTGTCTTTTTTTCTTGGTCTTGCTTTGCCGTGTAGTCGTTTCCGTTCCAGCATCAACACTAGTATACAAGCTAGCTGGCTGCTACTATCCCGCTCCGCTGCTTCGTCTGTCTGCGTTTTGCTGTCCCGTCTTGTCCTGCATTTTACTACTACACCACATACATATTACATCATACTATATCCCGTCACAACATCCGGTGTTTGCTGCGTCCTCTGCCCTCCTTGTGTATCCCCGTGTTGTTCCTTTGGTTATTTCCTGTCTAGTTCGCCTATCCTCTAACCTCCAGTACCGCGCGAATCTCCCACCTCCCACAGCCTTCTTCGGCACTGGCATTCTCCTCGGTTCCTACTTCGTTCTCGGATCTCGTTTGTTTGCTTGTATCGCTCGGTCATTTTTCCATTTTTTCTCTTTTTTGTGTCTTCTTTTTCTTCCTTTATTGCCCACTTTCCTTGGCGCCGCTGACCCAAACCGTTGCGGTCTCGCCCGTCTACCGTAGTTTATTCCTACTGCCTGGTTCTTTTTTTGCCTTCCCTCGTTTTTTATTTTATTTTCGCTTTTCTTTTATTATTTTTCTATTTTTTCTACTGTTTTTTTTCTCTCAGTCTTTCCCAATGCAGCCTCAGACAGCCAACCAGCAGGACCCTGGCCACAAAAAGGGTGGTGGTGGTGGTGCGAAGGCATCGGCTCCTCAGCCTTCGCCTGCGGCGCCCATGTCGCTTTCTGAATCGCCTGGGCCTGTGCCCGGGACTAGTTCTATTTCTGCTACTGGCGTCATGCAGTCATCTGCTTACTACGATGCCTCTTCCTTCGCTGCACCCTGCTCCTCATTGTCCTCTCCTCCCTTAAAACCCCAACCTACACTTAAAAATACAAAATCTTCCCACCTGGCACCCGATCAAAAGCTTCAAAAGCTCCAGAAGCTCCAGAAGCCAAAGAAACAGCAGCCTCAAAACCATACCTTGTCTCCTAAATCCGAAGAAGCTATTCCTCGAGTTTCTCCTCTCCCTCAAACTCGCGCTGCTTCAAATCCTGCTCCTAACACATCGGCTTCTCGACTTTCTGTTTTCAAACTACGCAGGCTGTTGAATTTGGACGCCTTGCGTCCGCCCTTTCTCCGCAGGTCTACAAACCCTTCTGGCTCGACTACTTCTCTGTCGTCTCCTTCGTCGCCCTGCCTGTCTTCGTCAGGCTCGTCCGCTTCGCCTTCTTCGGCATCAACCTCTCCGTCCACCTCGCCGATCCCCAAGCTGGTCTCTTCCATGTCTGTTAGCAACCTCAAAAAAGGATCCATGCAGCAGCTCCAACAACGGTCGTGGCCTGAATCACCAGATACTCCCGAGTCCAGTACCTTTATAGACACCTCCGCCGAGACGTCCTTTTGCACCGCCAACAACATGCCCACCTCACCCCGCGACGAGACCATTTCGCCCATAATTGGGGTCGCATGCACAACGTCTCCCGTCTCCCCAGTCTCTCCTCTGTCGCCCGTGTCCTCTATCATGGATTCCCACTTCAAGTTTGACATGGGATACTCTCTGGCTGGCAACTCTGCCAGTCCCGTCTCGGCTGCATCCCCTCCTCCCCCGAGGCCAAAGTCTGCGGCTCCTTCGCTCCCGCTCAAAATCCCAGCCCACCCCTCGTCAAACCCTCCGCCGCCTCCAAGGAGAGAGACGGGTTCTCCCACGAGAACGGCGTCCTCGACCAGCCTTTCTGCCGTTGAGGCATCTCCTCGCCAAGTCTCGCCCAAGCGCACCCAGACCCAAAGCACGATTTCCTCTACATCCTCAGGAAACGCCCGCTCTGCACAACAACAAAGCTTAGCTCCCTCGTCCCAGGGTGGCTCTACCCTTAAAATTGTCCCCGGCTCCAATGACGACGAGGAAGGCCCAAGCCCGGGCGCTCGCAGTCCTTCGACACCCAATACCCTGACAAAACGCTCGGGATCTGGCCCTTCCGGCAGCGGCCTGCTTGACCCCGAAGCTCTGAAGCCTACTGTTTCCCACAGACAATCCCGAAGACTCTCATTCTTGGGCAACATCCGCGGGCGCAACAATTCCACAGTGACTATTCCAAACCCTGATCCTGAATCCCAGCCTCCGGTGCCCGATATGAGCGCTTGGATCATGACCAAGGATGCCACCCAAGAATACAACCTCACCCATATATTGAGTGGTGAAACGGTATGTTTAGTAATCTGCGCATGAGCACTCACACACATATCAAATCCGCCCATGATGTGACACTAACAACATTTAGGTTCCGGAACTGTGGAACGAGTCTGGAAATGTCCTCGTCCACTTGTCTCCCAAAGCCGAGAGCCGTGGGCCTTCCTTCAAGGTGCCCGCAACCGTCATAGCTTCTTCCAGAATCCTTCGGGAATCCGTAAGCGAACTGAGCCTCGGCCAAAACAGCCATTTGCGTGGCCGCAGTTTCTATGGCCGCAACAATCTTGCCGTCAATGACGCCATGATTGCTCCTTCTCCTATTCTGGACAACCAAACTGAATACGCCCTGTTCATCCCGGGCCCGCCTTCGACACAGTCCGACTCTACGCGCAGCCCTGTTGAACGGCTGGTCGCTATCCGGAATATGTTTGGTATGCTAACCGGTCAGCCTCTGGTCGGCACCAAAGCTCACCCCACACCTACCGCTGCTCTTTTCCAAGTCGCTGCCATGCTGGAGGAGTTTGGCTACCGGAGCATCAGCGGCGAGTCTTTTGGCGAGGAGGTAGACGTGGCCTTTGGCCTCTGCATCCGATCTCTAGAGCTCACCAACCTCAGCTCAAGCCGCAGTGGCACTGTGGAGGCGCTTTTGCTGGGCGAGAAGATGCGCTCTCGCGAGCTCTATGACGCCGCCTTTGCACACTTTGTTGGAAGATACGATACCATCCAGGAGATCAAGTCGCCTCTTTACAACAGCCTGTACCCGGCTACCCGCGAGGCCCTTGATCGCGCCCACCTTGACCTGATGAAGCGCCTGGACACCCTTAACGAGAAGCTTTCGACTTTCAGCTTCCCTTCTGTATTTGCCGGCGTGGCCAACTCCACTTCGCTAGAAGAATTTGTGACCGTTGATTACCGCACGTGGCGCATGTCATTCACGCGCATGCGCAGCCTGGTCCTCAACCACTACAAGAACAAGTTCGGCAACTGGCCTCCCAAGGCTAGCAGTAAGAAGAACGAGTTCACAAAGAGTGGCCTTAACCGTCTAGTGTTAAAGACCCTGTACCGCGACATGTGCGCCATCTACGACCTCATTGTCGACCACAAGTCTCTCACTACCCGCGTCATGGACGGGACCCAGACCGAGTCTAGCGCTGAGGACCCTCCGACCATCAAGGCCCTCCGCATGCTTCTTTCAGAGTATGACAGCTCTAGCATTCCCGTGGTGCCTCCGATTCCCTACGACACGCCCAAACTGCCCAGCTTCGTCTCGGTGGATGAGTCGTACGAGTCAAAATCCGAGAAGGAAAAGATTCGCTTCCACAAGAACCTGAAGGAAAACGAGATCATTCTTGTTATGGAGAAGTCCTACGACTACGTCACCCCCAGCACCTATCCCGACTGTGGCCTGCTTGCCGAATTCAAGGCCATGGAGCTTCGGGAGGCCCGGGGCAAGACAGAGGCTGAGATTCAGCACCAGCGCATTGGCCACTGGATTTTCATGTATTGCGTGATCCAAAGCCTCCCCTGGGTCGTCGTCGACTCCTTGGCCGTCGGGTCCACGGAAGGCATCGAGTACTTCCTTTGCCAGCCGGCAACTGGAAATGCCCCGTGGGTTGTTGACCACCCCAAGGTGCGCAAGCAATGGTACATTACCGGCGAGGGCCACACCGTTGAGCTGTCAGCCGATGCTGTCATGTTTAGTACTGAGGCTGTCTATCTCCGCAGCCACTGCTGGAAGATGGCGGAACAGTGGGAGCGCGAAGGTCATGAGGAGCAGGACGCTATAGCCGGCGCCAGCGAGGCCCCTGGGGCAAACATCACGCCCCCTGGCTCTATTCACACGGAAAGCGCGGCCCCTTCGCCGGTTCTGCGTCCCCGGTCGATGCTTGGCTCTCCGCGCGTGCCCTCTTCCCATCGCAGCAGTATCGCCATTGGTCTAGAGCCCATTTCCCTCGACGACCTCCCCGAGCACATGATGCGCTCAAGCCGCCTGTCGATGGCGCACAATATGCCATACCGCGATAGTGTGCATATGCGCTCTCACTCTGTTGGGCCTAGTCCGCTGCAGCAACAGATGGCCGACGGCCTTGGCCCGCCAGTCTCTGGAACACCGCCCTTGATGCAACACTCCAATGTCTCGGGCCCGATCCTACGGGGCTCAAGCCCTCTGGGCGCGGGAATGCGTGAGTCTGTGTATGACCACCACGCCGGTGGCTACATTAATGGAGAATCACCGATGCACTCCTCGCCCCTGGCACAGTCGGATCAAACAGCTACGTTTGATGCTATTCTGGGCCAGAACGACAGCAAAAAGAAATCCGGCGGGAAAGATGAAGGCAAATTGAAGAGTGGCCAGGTAAAAGGGAGGAAAAGCTTTTTTACTCTGAAAACCTAGTCTGGAACAGCCTGGCTGTCCTCTATTCCGAGAGTTGACTGAATGACGCGACGACATCAGCCGGTATGGGGGGGGGGTATCATTTATCCACCATGCGTGCTTCCTCCCCTTCTGCCCTCACCTATTTGTTTCTTTTCTTATTGGTATCCCTTGAACTGGATCTTGGCTTGTTTTCTACCTATTTCCTTTTTATATTTCCTTTCCTCTTGCACAAATACATGCTTGTGGCACAGTTCACAGTCCATCATGGTCATGATGAGAAGACGTGGTCCAACAAGCTTCGGTTTAATCTTTTTTGTTCGGTTCTTTTATTTTTATTTTTCCGCTTGTTACTTTTTCCTATACACAGAGTGTGCTGCTACAAGCAAACCACACCGTATCCTTCTTTTCTCGTCCTTGTGTCTTTTTTTCTTTTTTTCTTTTTCTCTTTTTCTCTTTTGTTCTTTATACAGCATTTGCTCTTCTTCTCTATCTCTGCTTGAGTTTTCCTTGCTATTTATCCGCATTTAATTGCGGTGGTCAAAATAATATCTGCTATTTTATCTTGAGACTTTCGTTTATCTCGATTCTTTGTATTGCTGCTAAATCTTGTTTTGCATGTCTTGTTGTTCAGTTAAATGTGCTTCAGCTGTGATAAATATATGGTATTTGATACATCTTTTTTTATTGCTTGCCTAGTCGATTATATGACGTCAGTGTTCTAATTATAGCTATGGCCACCGAAAACTGGTAGAGGCCGAGTTACTTGAAGATACATGTTACAACTTTGTGGCATTTGTTTTTATTTTGGGGGGAGGGAATCAGACGGAATTTCAACGAAACCAGGAGCCATTGGAATATATATAAAAGACAGAACACACCACGGCAATATGATGGAAGTAACACAAACAGAAAACACAAGGTAAATGAGAGATAGAAAGCAACAAATATAATAAAAACTCCAACGCTTGAGAAAATGTTCCAGGGTATGATGATGAGCGAATTCGATATACAAAGCCAAAAAAAGACATGTCCACCTGCAGGGAGGGAGGGGGAGAAGGAAAAAAAAAGAAGGACGACGGTCAGCCGGTATATAGGAGAGACCCTTTGTGCCCTGCGTAGGTGCTGTCGAGTGCAGACGGCGGAATGGAGCGTATAGGGAGAATATGGCAATGGTGATGATGCGAGCCGTGATAGATAAACGAACAAAAAAAAAAAAAAAAGAGAACCTCTCCAAGAAAAGAAAATCGTTAATAGCTAAAGTCAATGTGCGCCATGACTGGCGGCTTGGGCGCCTGCGAAGAGAAGGACGTAGAGTTCGTGTCAGTCGTTGAGGGTTGTGACATGGAATGTGTTGAGCCGGCCGTGTCTGGTAGTGGCGGCTGCATTTCCACGTCATGTGACGTTGTAGTAGCTGTGCTATTGTGGTTGTTGTTTGATATTGAATTTCCGTTGCCCCCCCCGGGCCCGCCATAGGGAGGAGGATGGGAATCGTCGCCGGCGGGTGGCTGCGGGGGAACGTTGCCATGTGACCAGCCCTCGTCGATGATGCGTTGGAAGCTCCAGGTAGGTTCAAAGTCCATGCTGTTCCAGGCGAAATCAATGCGTTCGTACATCTCATCAATCTGTTCAAGGCTGATTTTGCTCGTCTCATAGACCATGCACCACACAAAGACAATGGCAACGATACAGAAGGCGCCCCATAGGAAGAACACCTTGGGCCCGATCCGAGCCGAGTCAGTACCCTCACCAACCATGAAGGGAATGCAGTACGCAATGATGAAGTTGAGCAGCCAATTAGACGCAGTTGAAAGGGACATGGCCTTGGCGCGGACTTTGAGCGGGTAGATCTCCGAAGTAACAACCCAAGTTACAGGCCCCCACGAGGCAGCAAAGAAGAAGATGTAGAGTGAGCAAAAGACAATGAGGATCGTCTGGGCGGCCGACTTGAGGTTATCGCCAGCAGCAGTTGTGAAAGAAGCGATGAGAAGCTGGCAGGCAGCCATGCCAAAGGCACCCACAATAAGCAGCTTACGGCGACCCCATGCTTCAATGACGAAGAGCCCTGGGATAGTCGATACGGTATTGACAATGTTGATGATGAGAGACTTGAGGTACGGGTTCGTAATGCCAGCTCCGTCGAAGAAGGAAATGCTGTAGTACATGATGAAGTTGACGCCAGTAAGCTGCTGTATCGCCTGCAGGAAGCAGCCGGTTAATGTGCGGCGGCCTAGATGCGGAGAGCCGCGAAAGAGCTCAAGATACGAGTCGTCGCCGAGCGTAAGTTCGTACTCGTGGTTTGCGACGATTTCTTGAAGCTCGTCAATGATGGTGGGATGTGTGGCATCAAGTCGGCGTAGGCGGCTGAGGGATATTAGGGCTGTTGAGATATCACCACGTTTAACGAGATAGCGTGGCGTTTCTGGTAGCACGCTAAGGCCGGCTGATAATATCGCGGCCCATAGTAACTGTAGGCCAAATGGGATACGGTAGGCGGCAGGGCCGTCCATAGACTCGGTGAGAATGTTGACTATAGAGGCAATCAAGAGACCGATGGTAATGGCGAGTTGATAGGTGAACACAAGCGTGCCGCGGATCCACTTGGGTGCCATTTCAGATTGGTACAAGGGAACAAGCAGTGATATGGCGCCGACTCCCACGCCAGCAATAAACCTAAATAAAAAGCGCCTGTGTCAGACATTGCCATCTTGCTTGGAGCTCGTGAAGGCTGGGGACTTGACTTACCTTCCTGCTAGTAGGAGCGGAATGGCGGATGCACACACTTGCATAATCCCGCCTATACAAAAGACGCCGGCTCCAATGAGCATCGACAAGCGGCGACCCCACTGATCAGCCATGGGGGCACCAAGAAGAGCGCCGACAAATGTTCCGGCGCTTAGAATAGCTACTAGTAGGGACGATTGATGGGTTGTGAGGTCGGGGTTTCCGTTTTCGTCGGTGGAGCCGGTAGAGAAGCGTTTTAGAAAAGCTGACATGACCATGACACCATTGATAGTTCTAGATGACGAGAGAGGATTGTTAGGAGGAATGACGGCGGCCGCAGAGGTGCAAGCAAAGGGAAAGACGGAGACTCACCCGGTATCATAGCCAAACAGAATGCCGCCAGAAGCGACAAACAGCCCGATGACTATAGCCGGCATAGAAGACCCGGCTACATTGTCGGGCTTCTGCCAGCCCATGGCGATAGCCATGATGACGAAGTGACTTGGCCGTCAGCGCACAGCCAGTTGTTGCGGTTATGACTCTTGAGTGGAGTGGAAAAAGGACAAAGAAGCAAAGAAAGGAAGGTAGAGAAGAAGAGTGACGGGGAAACACAGATCAAAGGCAGGATCTGTCGATCTCAAGACGAGTCGAAGTAGGGCGAGAGGCGTGTATACATTGGGCGCTGGGGATTGCGCTGAGAGAGGTTGAGACGGACGAAACTAGGATATACGACGACAGGAGGGGGACGACGGGGTAATGAGCCGATGAGGCTATTAGGGTGTGTATGAGTGAGAGAGAGAGAGTGGGTGGGTGTGTGTGTGTGTGTGTGTGGATCACGGGATCGTCCAGAGGAATCAAATCGGGAGTCTGAGAGCAGGGGATAACACGACTGGGCCTGGATGTAAGGCTAAATAAGGATGGTATCGAGTTATATGGCGAAGAAGAAGCCGAGCAAGCTGCGAATTAAAGAGGCCAGCGGGGCTTTTTATTTTGGCTTTATTCCCGGGCAATGATTTATCGACAGGTCGGACGAGATGAAAGTGAAGAGGGAGGAGAGAGCACTAGCAGGCTGAATTGCCTCGACAAGGAAAGAGAAAAAAAAAAAAAAGAGCGTCGAGATTTTTGGTGGAGAATTTGGCGAGCGAAATAAAAACTCAAATAGAAAAAAACCGCAAATATCCGTTGATCGAAAAATAAAAAATAAAAGATGGAAAATCACGGGGAAAGTTAAAAGGATATGAGGCGGCAAAGAGTCTAGCAAGCCGTCGATAGTCTTGAAGCTGCGAATAAAAATTAAAAATTAAAAAAAAGAAGGAAAAAAAAGAAGAAGGAAAAGGAAAAAAAAAAAAAAGGTAATGGCGAGAAAAATGGGGAAATCGGGGATTGGGGAAAATACTGGGGAAGGCGCCAGAAGACCAGGAAACCAGGAAACCACAGGGGCCCGCCCGTCCTTAGTGGTGGAAGAGGAGGGAACCTGACTTGGACAAGAGAAGCACTTCACCTGCGCAGCTGCGCACTCACCTCAGAGAAGCTGTAGTATTTCTCGGTTTCCCTTTTCTATCCTCGCTACTGTGTTCTAGTTTCCCACCATCTGCCTGTCCGACTGTCCGCCGTTCTTTTTCCTTCCCCTCTCCTCTTGCTAGCCCGCCTATCATGGGCGTTCATTGGGGTGCCAAGCTGGCGCTAATAGGCAAGCTACGGCTTCAGCTAAGGGAAGGATGAGGATGACGGCTTTATCGATTGAGGAGGGGGAAGCCGACTGGTTTTTCCTGGTCTTTGTAATGTCCAACTTTCCTTCCCGCGCTACTTTAGCCAGCTGCTACTGTTGTGTTCTTGTCCTGCTCTTTCTTACTCTGCACCACACTCTGTTATACACATTCTCCATAGGCACACACATTTCAGTCATAAAGAAAGGAAACCTTGTTATTCCCATCCAACCCCATGCTGCATACATACATAGCACGCATGGGGGAAGGGATGTGTGCATGCATGTCTCCGCCCAGCCAAAAATAAGCAAAATGCTTTGCCTGGACCGCCCGTGCCCCCCTTGTTGACCTGCCTCTACTTATAACCTAACGCGTGGATCTTGGCTGGGCTGGCTTGCTTACGTATCTTGTTAGTATTTCCTTCCTGGGGGTCCTCGAAACAAACTAAGAAATAAAGAACTGTCTGTCTGTCTGTCTGTCAGCGAAGACAGCGGAGTTTGAGCGATGGAAAACAATACAAGGCTGTTGCTCCTGAGAACCGGAGCCAATGCCATGCCATGGCCTATCTCTTTTCTCGTTATCGCCTTCGCCATCATCTCCATCCGTGCTTCTTCTTCTTTCCTCCCATGGACTTTGTCTGCGGCCCCCGGGGTTCAAGCCATTTTTTCCTATTTCTTTTCTCCTTTCCAATAAAGCCCACGAATTCTCAATCCTGGCCTGGATGTTCTTGGCCTAGTTTTCTAGTTTCTCTCCTAGCCCTTCTCTTCCCCTTCGGACTCTGCCTCTTAACCTGGCCCGCCCTCTCTGCTTCCATTCCTTCGCCCAAGACACCAAGGATGAGACATTGCAACAAAACTCAGCAAGACAAAAACTACATAAGCATGCAAAACCTGAAGAAACCAAGAATAAAGCAAAAAAGTAAAAGAGAGCGTTTTTGCCCCCAAAACCTGATAGTGACCACCCCACCCCCCTCTTTTTCCTTTCACCATGCTCTTCTTTCGTATTTCTGGAACTCTCTACTTGCCTTCATCTATCTCTGAATCTATCCTTTCCACTGCAGATCACAACAGGATGGAGGCATCGGACGGCCTACTTGTGCTCCTTTCCGCAGCTATTCCTTGGTTATCATCTGCTTCCGTTTTCTTTTCTCCTGCCCCGCCCTTGCTTCTCCTCCCCCCATAAATCTCCAGCCACATGCAAGTATCAATGTCGAAATGTCAACCCTTTGTGTCGAACCTTTGTCTGAAAGTCGCCCCTCGGACAAAAGAATATTTACAATACAAAAAAGGTCTCAAGAGTGCTGCCAAGGATGCGGGGAAAACCAAACGAAGCCCAAATCTAAAATGATACCCTTGCTTCTGCTCGACTCCTCATCTGGTTGATCCGGCTCGTAGTAGCCAGTCTCCTCCTGCTTTGATTCGTGCCTGCCGTCTCATCCCCTCTGGACGCTGCTTAATGTGCTCTGCTGAATCAATAACCTTGGGGTTGGCAAATATAGAAACCATCGTTATCAGAGTTGAGAATATTCAATTGAATCAAGCAGCTTGTTGACGCTAAGCACGTCAGGCGACTACAACAAGCTAGTAGGTAAAGAAAAAGAAAAAAAAAGAAAAAAAAAACCCAAGCCGAGAGAATCACGCAGCCCAAAAAAACCCCTTCAAAGCACAAAAACAAACAAAAAAACTATGCCTTCTAGGCTAAAGCCCCCCAAAAATCAAAGGGAATAAATAAATGACCATGGAATCTCGTATCGTAACACCCATTTGGGGCCATGACTGCTGAGCTCAACAGCTTTACAGCTCTAGAGTAGGAGTGACACCGGCAACGCGGCCAATCACCTGATGTGGCGCATACTTGGGGATAACCTCGTCGTCGTGAAGCATCTCAAACTCCTCAGTTGCATCGCGACCCATAAAGTTCATAATAGCCTGCGGGCCACCAGGATGTTCTTCAAGCCAATCGGAAAGGTCCATGACAACACCCTTTACAACAACCCAAAGGTCGTCCTTGGTGTTGTGTTTGGCAACCTCTTCCATGGTGTACTCCTTGTCGGGGATAGAGAAAGGCTTCGCTGCCTCCTTAGCCGGGGTCGCACCAGAAGCGGGGCTGTTGCTAGAGGCAGCCGGTGCCGATAGAGCAGCCGAAGGACCAGCAGAGCTGGAACCGGAGCCCCACTCAACCTGTACACGGCCTGGTAGCGACGGGTCAATGTGCAGGGAAATCTGGCCCAGTCGTGATGAGGCGCTACCAGCACCCTGGAGGGCGTTTTGGAACAGGTAGTTGGAGGCTGAGTCGCCAGAAACACGCCCGTAGACAACACAACCTAGAAGAGAGGATCCACCCAAGCGGTTGGCGCCATGGACGCCGCCAGCAAGTTCACCACAAGCGTAGAGACCCTCGAAAGGCTTCTTCTCTTGGTTCAGGACCTGAGACTTGTCGTTGATCTCAACACCACCCATGGTGAAGTGGAGAACAGGCTCCATCAGGGCAACATGAAAATCGTCGTTGATGTCGAGAGGCACGTTGTGGAAAAACTTTTTATTCCAGGGGTCCTTTTCCTTTCCAGACGCGTACGTGTTGTAGGTCTTGAAGGTCTTTTGCAGGTGCTCAGGCGAACATCCAATTTCCTTGGCCAGCTCTTTGCCGGTCATCTTGCGCATGAGACCGCGGCCCGAATAATGACGAGTGTGGAAGTCTAGTACGTTTGACGCCTTGGAGTTTAGTACTAGGCGAATAGGGAACTTGTTCTTGGCCTTCTCCTTCCACATCATTCCCGAGACGTAATCGCGGTGGCCTAGCTCATCGCAGAAGCGGTCGCCGTCAGCATTGAGTAGCAGACCACCCTCACCACGCAGGGCCTCTGCGGCCAGGAACTTGGTCTTGGCAGTGGGATCCTTGGGGTCAATGAGGCCGGTAGGATGCACCTGAACCTTGTCCATGTCAATACCGTTGCCGCCAACCGCCATAATCATCTTCTGGCCGTCTCCGGTGGCATGGCTGCCGTTTGTGGTTGACAGATCCCACGTGTCGGGGCGGTACTTTTTCAGTAGAGAGTTGTCGGTGAAGTCGGCAGCATAACCACCAGTAGCCAGAACAACAGGGCCATCAAGAGACAAAGACTTGCCCTCGTGTTCGTACTTGACACCAGTAATCTTGTTTCCTTCCTTGTTGAGTCCCGTCACACGTGCCTTCTTGATAATTTCGACACGACCGGGCTCGGTTTCCGCCAGCTCTTCAAGGCGCTGCATCAAAGCGTAGGTAATGGCCATGCCAGGAAACTTGGCATCATGTCCACGATGGGTTCTGGGGTGGGTGTGGCCACTATCGGAGAAGAGAATTGTCAGCGAGTTTTCATTTTACAGCGAAAGATCGGAAGCAAATAAAGCCTACCCTAGCCGAGAAACCAGCGTCAGATCCAGACCAAAGATATCTTGCAGCCATTCGACGGCGGAAGCCGAGTTGTAGGTAAGGACACGGATGAGATCAGGACGAGCCTGCTCACGAGCAGACTTCAGGGTATCATCGTAGAACTGTTTAACGCTATCTTGGATCTTGAGGTCGACTTGGGTGCGGGTCAGGGCACCGTTGATTCCAGAAGTAGCTTTGGTGGAGTTTCCGCCGAAGAAGCCTAAGAAGCCGTCAGGGTTAGGAATGGATTGCTACGGTGGATGGAAACGCGAAATGAAGCTTACCTTGCTTGTCGAGAACAACGACATTGCCACCGTTCAGATAAATTGTATGCGCGGCGCTCAGGCCAGACACTAATTGAAGCCTTGTTAGTCATGGTGCTGGGAAGGCCGACGAGTTGCTCATCGCTAGCAGGAGGGCGCATGGGCGCGCCATGAACTAGCGCACCGCTTCTAGGGGACAGGACTTACAACCACCACCGACGACGATGACGCGAGGAGCCATTGTGAACGATACAAAGGCTGATTACACGAAGAGCAAGACGGAAGGTCGACTTGAGGTTGTGGATGTTCAAATAAAAAGGGGCAAAAGGATTAAAAAGAAGAATGTAGGCCGTAAACAGAGCTAGAGGAAAAGGCCTCGAGGAAGACAATAAAAGTAAAGTAATACAATAATAAGAGAAGCAAATATGAGAGAAAGAAGAAGAGGAGGACAGTAGCTGACGAGAAATTGAGAAGGGAAGCTTTGGGTTTTTTAACTTGCTGAGCCCACTTATGGCAATAACCCCCGGAAGAAAGAGAAAAAACCCGATAAATAGGAAGGCGCATACGTTTGCAACATACCATACCAAGCCCAGCAGGGACAGCCGAAAAAACGAGATACAAAAGTGCAAGTGCGAATCCAGCCAGGGACAAAGAGGCAATTACACAGGCCAGACCCAGCTAAGCTACATAGCGGCTTCTGGTGGCGACGGCGGAAGATGCACTTCGTTTTGCCCTGTGATTGTGTCCTTTTAGCGTTGCCATTGCCAGGCCGAGGATCTTGGCGGCTGGCTGCCTACGCCTAGAAAAGATGGCTGAGAAGACAGAAGACAGTGCTGTACCTACGTGGTCGTGGCTTTTCCAGTGCAATTACAGGCCGCATTATCAGTTTGCAGGCCTTTGCCTCTTGCTATGGTCTCGGTCTCGAGCTCTAATGATGCAGCGTTTGTATTGGCGTGCGATGTTTTGCACTTCCAGTCTAGCTGTTACAGAAAGAAACGAGCCGAGGTTGGTCAACGATGACAGCTGCATTGTGGTTGGCTGGATCTCGTAGTATACATCAGCGAGCTAAAAATAAGTGGGCTCTACAGAGCAGCTAGCGCCAAGTTGGAGTCAACCTCTTTTTTTTTTTTTTTCTTCTTTGGAGAACGCTCGTCTTGTAATACAGCAGCATCGCAGTGCTAGAGACGGGACGTAGCAATGTTGTCGGACCATCACTTTGGTAGCTCAAATTCCCGTGCTTGATGTCTCCTGGGTGACTTTGGTGCAGCCGAGGCACCTGAGACTGAAGTGCTCGAAATACGCAACGAATTAAAGAAACCTGGGGCAACGCTAAAGGAGATTAAGGATTTCCCGCCCTGAGGCTAAGCAGGGGCACCACCTCCACACAGCACCGGATGCGAGCTATAGAGTACTACCACCTAAAATTACAGAGGTGCACCCACTAAACCCCAACTGCCCAAGTACGACAGGACAGGGTCCTCACGCGGCTCTGTAGGCATGCTCGGCATGACGTTCTCTGTCATGAATGAACGGCCCCCTCTCTAACACAAGCCTTGGTGGTGGTGGCCTTTCACATGCTAAATAGGCCATCCTCGACAGCTGCTGCGCTGCTCTAGGGTCTTCCTCCTCATGTGTTCTCCTCGCTCCAGATGAGGTAATTCTAGCTAGCAGGGAATCAAATCACATGAACATACGGCATTTCCCAAAAAGCACAAGGTGTCTACTAAAGAGTAGAACTAAGTCTTATAAAATCCATAAATATGACAGAAAAACATAACTGAGGAAGAAAGCCCAAGTCCTGAAAGAAGCGACATGTCAGATGACTACAGTTTTTAGACTGCGCTGATTGGCTTATTGCATCCGGCAAAGAGCGTGAAGTGTCTGGAAGGAATTATACAGAATTTACATGTGATGCTGTCCGTGGCTTGATGCAAGAGTACAAGACTTATTGGCCCTGTTGGCTGCATTCTCGTGGCCAATATAGCCTAGCCCGACCCTGTTTCTTTTTCATATTTTGCACACGTCTTGAGGTATCCGGCTGTTGCTTTTAGTCATCCAACACTTGAAATATTCAAGTAAATAAATACCTCACTGGAACTATAATGGCCGTGGAAAGCCTGTGCAACAGCTGTTATAGATACACTATAGTAAATGTGCGCTAATGCCACGTGAAGGTTGAACATCGGCCGGCCTATATATTCTCGTGGTAGCAAAGCTAAGCGTATTTCGAGGCTAATTTTGTGGCAGTGACATCTTTCAATGGTGTTGAGTAAGACGTCGCAACGAACAATGGTTTTATGCTATACCAGCCACAAGCCCATTCTCTCTCAAGATACTAACGGCACACGTCGCCGCTAGGTGCAATGCATAGCGGCGGTATCCATGGAGCTTTTAGTATTCTCAAAAACACCGTCAGTCAAATAAGAACTATGGAGAGCAATTCTAAATGCCAAGATATAGCGCGAGGTATCAGCCTTTGTAGCGCTATATAGTAGTACTAGAGGGTGAGATCCCCATAGCATCGGCGTATGCCGGAAGTCGTATTTCCACTCTTTATACGGTATCATGACTGCTATCCTTAGCTAACTAGACAATGCATCTGTACACATAAACAGTCTTTATCCCAAGAGCGCCGATATTAATCTGGTGCCTGTCTAGCAGCCAGGCTCACCCAACGGACAGTCCGAGAGAACAGCGTCGAATCTGCATCTATGCCTAATATTTTCCCGCATTTGATGACAAATCATGTACCAAGGCGCAAGTAAGCTCTAGGCATTTAACAAAAGATCCTGTGGCTGACAGCTAGCGCGCTAGATGATCTCTATTCTAGATTATCTCGAGGTTCCGGCTACTGGGAACAAGACACTTTGATCAGGCTTGTTACAAATGCCCTGGCTTACTACATTCATGCAAATGCGGAAAGGACAGCCTGACAGCTAGAAGCGGCATTACTCGAATCCATCTCACAGAGTGATGCGAAAGCTGATGGATAGTTGTTCCTCGGTGGCCGGGCACATTCGAAAACCACATGGATTCATTCAAAGGCATTAAGGTCTTGGCTTTTACTGCATGTGCAGTCCTTCACTTGCGAGATTGTAGAATTGGCTCGCCAAGGTTTACGTTGCGATCAATCTAGCGGCTCGACTTGCCCTGCGACTAAGCTTCTTCTGTATACCGCTGAGCTATAAGGGACCTCTTCACCGAGATATGACCGCAAAGCTTTGGGCAGAAATGCAATAGATACTCCAAGGACGGGTCCTCAAAGAAGCCGGATCTGAGGTAGCTCAGCTGATGCTGTCTTTTCCAATTGTACAGCAGCAGTTTGTCCTTCAAAGCTTCTTTACTACCGAGTGGACTGCGGCTCTAGGAAGCATCATAGTATTTTTTTTATACACAGCTAGAAACATCTCATTGCTCTAAATTTGCCGCATATAACGCTGCACCAACATTTTGTTCCACAAGCAAAGCTTTAGTCTTGCTTAAGCTACCATACATACATACACATCATGGGTGACAACTACTACATAACACGGAGACTCCCATACAGAACTTTCCAGACTTCTAGGTAAATAGCTGCGTTTTTGCTTCTTGACTCCTTGCGTTATCAGGCCGTTGGGAATCCTAAGGAACATCCAATGAGCTGTCTCCTTTCCCCACCCGACTCCTGTTTAGTCAGTGTTAGCAGCAGGGGAGCAATATGGAGCTATGACAGGCTAAAAGCTAGAGGACAAGAGTTGCCATCCACAGAGGTGATTTTTATTCCGCGGGGAAACGTCAAGTTTGCGAGTCATTAACTTGGACAACAGACAACTTCGCGCTCTACAGCAAGCCATGACATCTATAGAATCCCTCAAAGCTGCCTATGTTGGCAAGTCTCTTGTCCAGCCTTCAAGTGTTCAGAGCCCTGCTGCTATTCTCGACCTAGCCAAGGTCGAGACCAACTGCCAACGTATGCTTGACACTGTCCAGCGGCTTGGACTTGGATGGCGGCCGCATATCAAGACTCACAAGGTATGAAGAGCTAGATGAGCGCTGCTATTGGCGGCAAAGAAGCTAACAAAAATATACAACCATCCAGACGCTAGAACTCACACGCCTGCAGGTGGGAGAGGCCAGCCCCGAGGTTAATTTAATAGTCTCAACTGTCCTAGAGGCAGAAACTTTGATTCCTTTACTGCATGAGTTTCAAGCCAAGAGCCGCAGTGTCAATGTGAGTGAAAGTAACTAAAACACGGCAAAATTATCTATTTTGTGCTGACAGCCGGCATCTAGGTCCTCTATGCTTTTCCTCTATACGCCAGTGCGGTGTCGCGTCTTGCAGCCTTTTGCAAAACCGTCGGCCCCAAGTCGCTAGCCTTGATGGTCGACCACACATCTCAGCTAGACCATGTGCGTCAAATTCGCCATCTTTCTGGCCATTCGCCTCTAGTTTATATCAAGGTTGACGGTTCCTATCACCGTGCTGGTGTGCCCATCCCCTCCATCGAGGCCACTGGTTTGATCAACGAGCTTCTCAGGCTTGATTCCACTGGTGATGCTATATTCCACGGCCTGTACGTGCATGCGGGACACTCGTACGACTCACGCCATGACTGGGATGCACTTGACTACTTGATGGATGAATTTGAGGCTCTTGCCACTGGCGCAGCAATTGTAGCGACACAAAAGCCCGGAGCTAAGCTTGTGCTGTCTGTAGGCGCTACCCCAACAGCAACGAGTCTCCAGCACCCAGGGGTCACGATGAACCAAGATTCCAAGGCAGGGGGAATAGCGAGTCGTGTCAGTGACAAAATGGCATCGCTGGTTTCACAGGGTTTCTCTCTGGAAGTGCATGCTGGTGTGTATCCTGTTCTGGATCTCCAACAGCTGGCTACACATGCCCGCAGCGCCGATTTATTAGCTGCTGAAGATCTAGCCTTTACTGTGCTGGCCGATGTGGTCTCGGAATATCCTGGCCGTGGCACTAATGGGACGACTGAGTATTTGATCAACGCGGGGTGTCTCGCCCTGGGCCGCGAGCCTTGCAAGGATATGGGCGCCAAGAGTGGAGTGCACTACAACGGATGGGGGATTCCTACATCATGGCCAAGTGGCTTCAAGAATTCTACTCCAGGCCCAGAGTTCCCTATTGTGCATGGTGGCTGGCAAGTCGGCAAGATCAGCCAGGAGCACGGTATATTGATGTGGAAGGGCCCCAAAGAGGAAGAGTTCCCACTGCAAATAGGCCAAAGAGTGCGGCTGTGGCCAAACCATGCGTGCATTGCTGGGGCCGGCTTTAGCTACTATCTAGTGGTGGATAGTCGCAAGTCTGAGGACATTGTGGTGGATGTGTGGTCACGAGCAAGTGGATGGTAGTTGGCTAAATGTTTTACGGCATGAAATTAAGACTGCACTAAGTAGAAACAAAAGACTTATATCTAGGTAAATCTTCGCACGCCTCGAATAATCCACTGACATGCGACACGGGGTTAGCATCTGGTAGTATAACTGTAGTGCAAAAGGAATATCTTACCACCTCACCATTAGCAACCTTGTTTGAAATGGTATCGACCTCGATTCCATCAGGCTGGATCTACAGAAAGTCAGCAACACTCACCCAATCACAGCATGTCCATCACACTCACCATCTTCTTGCCATCCTTCTCCTCCCACCAAACCTCAGTACCCTCCAGCGTCTTGATCCTATCGCCCTCTGCCCACGGCGCGACGGGAATGAGGTGGGCCTCGACAAACCGACGTAGGTTCTCCTTTGCCTTTACCCGGCCATCGGGTCCCTCATAGGCGTTAGCACCCATGGCCGTATAATCGACAGGGTTTTCCCATGGCTTGTGCGGCAAGTCGCTTATGGCATTGTTCAAGGGGACCAGCACAGTAGTGCTAATTTTTGGGTCGTTGAGTCGCTTGGCAATGGGGTCGACTTCACGTGCAGAGCTGGCGAAGAGGCTGATGGTGCGGTTGCTGCCCATGACGTCTGAGAGGATGACGGGGCCGGAGAGGGGGGGAGAGCGAGATGTCATGATGGGTTATGCTTGGAAATGTCTAGTCTTTGGCGTTATTATGCTTGCTTGTTTCGTAGCGATAGCAGGTTTTGTATAACTGCTTTGAGGCTCATAGTTAAATCAGGCCATTCTTACCCAAAGTAAACAATGACGTCAAAGATATGAGCTGGGAAGGCGCCGATAAGGACAGTGTGGTACAGTTTTATCTAGCGCGCACACACACTGTGCCGGCTTTGTGATTTTGCAGCGACGAAAAGCCAACAAAAGGAACGGGCATGCAAAACATCAGCGAAGAATGAGCCTCACCACACCATTTTACGACTCCGTTTATAGGCCACTAGACATACATTCCTCATAGCTCCCTTGTTGTTTCTTCCCCACGCTTCCCGGCCCTCATTTCATGCACAAAATGCTTCGCCGACCTGCCACCACACTTACAGTGACCGCCGAAGACATCGCAGCCTTTGAAGATCGACGTGCACGCGAACGAGTAACTGTCGAGCACAACGCACGCGTAGCCCGCGCACAACACGCGCATGCCCTAGCCCGGGCTCGCACCCAGCAGCAACAGCAGCACAGGGGCAACAGCCGTACTGGCGACAGCTCGATGTTGGCAGGCGAGGAACCGGACGGGCATGAAGAGCGTGATCTGGAGATGACGGAGGAGCAGATTCTCCAGATGCACCAGCAGCAGCAGATACAGGCACAAGCACAGGCGCACAACACACGGTCGACGCGTACTCGAGAGGCGCGCATTGGCGTGTCACGGCAATGATTGTGATGAGGGAATACAGTATCATTTGTTGCGACAACAGCCCCTCTTTTTCCCTTTCCTTACAAGCCACAGGCTAGCCACCCTTGAACGGCAGGTTGCTGGATGCGGATAGAAACAAGACAGGCAGGCAATGTGCAGACAGATAGCCAAACGACGCTGTTCGACCAAACGCTAAGCGAAGTGCAGAGAAAAAGGGAGCATGGGCCCCCCCCATCCATTCATAATATTCATCAGAGACAAACCAAGAGAATCTGAGAACAAAAAGTCCAACAAGACACCAACGACCAGACAAAGAGCCCACAACGTCACAAAGTAACTGCAATCGTGGACGGAGTTTATCATGCCTATCCGTTCCCGTCTAAGCCCTTTCTGGGGCTGACTAAGACAACAGAAAAATCGGGCGAACAAGAAGAAAAGAGCCAGAGACAGCTGGATAGGCAGTTTTCAAGGAAAGGTGACACAGGCGATGGCAGGGCCTAACTGGGGTCACGCGATAAGAAGTCAGACCTTACCTTGTCATTCGTTGGAGGAATAGGGCCGGACCATATGACGTTAGTAATGCTGCTATGTCTAACTGTCTAGGGCTTTCTCGTGAATAACAAAGCAACGCCGCCTGCACACTACCCGGTCTATAGTGAACCCTAAGCTGTTGGGCTCAAATTTTACAATTAAGCTCAAGTATTATTATGTCGTACACAAACCTTCTATAAGCAAAACCTGCGTCAAACGGGCGAGCCTGTCTTGTCTTGACAACAAGCCCACGCAAACAGGTAGCAAGACTAGTAATAAACTCTACAAGAAACAAATTGAGCTGCATTCGCGGATATCTACATTAATCCAAGGCCATAGAAACAGAAGAAGCCAACGGAAGAGGGAAGAAGACTTCCCAAGCCAAGAAGCCAAGCGGGAAGGAAAGACAACAAACAATAGCCATTGGATAAAACGGCAAGCCCACCCTCAGCATAACCTAGTGACAATACAACGCGGAGAGACAGAGATCTAGGCAGGCATGGAACTGAGTAATATGAAATATTATCCGCGTTCAGCTTGCTAGTCGTTCTTCTTGGTGCCATCCTAATAGCGTAATAGAATTCCCGGACAGAAAAACCCACATATCCTCGTTGTCTCCGACTCTGTTTGCTTTATTCTCCTTTCGCTTGCTTCTCCCCGACCCTTCTGCTTGTTTTTTCTCATTATTCATGTTTGTGGCGTCTGTTAAATAACGCCGAACGAAAAGAAAAACTACACAACAGCTTCCTAGCTAGTCTTTTTTGTTAGACCCAGCTTAGCTTGCCATACTTCTTGTTGGCCCATCTGGTCGGGCCAGACTTTCCTCCGGTGTCCTACGCTGACCAAAACTTCTGTATAATAAGAAGCAAGCTCAAGAGCTTATTTTTCTTCCTTCAGGGTAGCCAGTACAGCACAGGCCAAGATACCAGACTGGTTTTGGACATCCTTGCGGCTGGTTGAGATAAATAAAGCGTAGCAGGCGCTTCTTCTTTTCGTTCTCGACGTCTTATTAATTTGGGCTCTTTATCTCCCTCTCTCTTTCTATCCTCTCTCTTTCCTAGCCCCTAAGCCTGCTATAGTCAGCCAAGGAGTCTCTGCTTTGCTTGCACTTTGCCTGAAATGGTTGCCGTCTCTAGATCAGATGGCCATACGGCCGCCACCGAGCCTCCTCCAGTGGGCCCCGGTACCGACTTCAAACCATCCCGGCACTTTATTCTCGCATTCAGTGCCCTCATGTCCCTCGCCATGGCTGTGGCTCTCGACGCTACCACTCTCTCTGTGGCACTGCCGACCATGAGTCGCCAGATTGGAGGCACGGCACTGCAGGCTTTCTGGTCTGGCACAAGTTTCCTGCTTGCCAGCACTGTTGTGCAGCCGACCATGGCTGCACTCAGCTCTGTATTTGGCCGTAAAAGTGTAAGTTGGACACTGATATACCCCCATTACGTCCTTATGCACATGTAGTAGTTTGTACTAATTGAA
>MKGM01000040.1:19608-81662 GCA_002018265.1 Ceratocystis harringtonii | reverse complement strand
AGCTCATCTACGTTTCCATCGTGCTTTTCTTTGCTGGCTCTTTGATTGCTGCCTTGGCCAATAACTTTGACGTTGTCATTGCCGGCCGTACTATTCAAGGCTGCGGTGGCGGTGGTCTCCTTTCGCTGACCGAGGTTGTCGTGACAGACCTAGTGCCACTTGCTGTGAGAGGCCAGTACTTTTCCATCCTTTCGGCCATCTGGGCTCTTGGCACTGTTGCTGGCCCCATTGTTGGTGCAGGCTTTGCTGAGAGCGTCTCGTGGCGCTGGATCTTTTACATAAACCTGCCGCTGATTGGCGTTGCCACAGTCATGGTGTGGCTCTTCCTTAACCAGGCACCTGTGCCTGGCAAGTTCATGACCAAGTTGGGCCGCGTCGACTGGGTCGGAAGCGCTATATTCACTATTGGTAGCACATCCTTCTTGTTTGGCCTTTCAACCGGCGGTGTTATGTATGAATGGTCATCGTGGAGGTGCTTGCTGCCATTGATCCTGGGCTCCTTGCTGCTAGTGTTGTTCCTGTACTGGGAGTTCAACTATGCTGCCGAGCCCCTGGTTAACCGTGGGCTATTCAATAACTGGAGTATCATCGTGGTCTTCATCCACTCTATCCTGCACGGTGCCATCCTTTGGAGCATCCTCTACTTCCTGCTTCTCTACTACCAGGGCGTGCAGTTCTACTCACCCATCACTTCTTCGTTAGCCGCTCTTCCTGAGACCCTAACTGTGGCTCCGGCCGCTGCTGTGACCGGCTTCATTGCTTCCCGTACTGGCCATTACCGCTGGGCCCTTTGGTTTGGCTGGGGTTGCGCCACATTTGGTAGTGGCTTGCTGCTGCTGCTGGGCCCAGACACCACTGTTGCTCAGTGGATCTTCATCAACCTACCTGTTGGCCTCGGTACGGGCATCCTGTTTCCTGCCACGGCACTAGCAATCCAGGCAGCCTGCGAGCCAGCTCTAAACGATCAGGCTGCTGCTTTCTTTTCATTTCTTCGCACGTTTGGTCAATCTATTGGCGTGGCCACAGGCGGCGTCATCTTCCAGAACGCCTTCAAGAGTAAACTGCTGGATCTGCCAGCATTTGCCGATCAGGCTTCCCAGCTGGCTAGTGAGGCAACAATGGTCGTGGAGATCATCAAAGCCATGGAGGATGGGGACCCTAAGACACAATTAGTCAAGGCGTATTCAGATTCCATGCATGCTATTTATTACGAGCTTCTCGCCTTCTCGGCGGTATCCTTCATTCTATCATTCACCATCAAGGGCTACTCGCTGCAACAAGAGCATGAGACAAAACAGAAGCTGGTGGAAAAGGTGCCTGTACAAGATACCGAAAAGGATTAAGGAGCTAAGGAAGTTCTCTCATGATATTCGGCGTGAATTGTACGCACTATGTAATCTTAGTAATAATCTTTGCTAGAGTTTCAATGGGATAGGCTTGGTGTCTCGCCTCTATTAATAAGAACCGTGCTTCTCATACAAAATGAGAGTTTATGCTGTATGAATGTATGTACGTGTAAAAGCCTCATAAGTAAATGCAGTAAATATATCAGAAAGAGAAATAAAAATGAAAACCCCAGTATACATACCGGTACTTCTGCCCAATTATGTGCGGCCATGCTAATTGCAAGGCTGTGTGTTTGCAACTGTACTGAAATGATATTTCCGCTCTCCCGTGGTATACCCACCTACCCCTTGTATGTCAAGTATATAAACACTAGAAACACCATCCACACTATGCGCAATAGCGATGCCCATAGCTCCTTGCTGATGAATTTCACTGTAATACGTGGCCGAGCCGATGCTGCCCGCCACATTGACCCGTGACTATCAAGTTGGGGGCCACCGTACAGCTTGTCGCGGTTGATTTCAATGCGCGGTGCCTCTTTACCGGCCCAGCCCCATCGCTGCTTGTTACGGTCACCGTTAGAAGACTCGCGTGACATGGGGCCATTGCCGGTACCTCCATTGCCGCTGTTAATGTTGCTACCGCTAGTAATCGACATTCCGCGGGCTCGTCGTGAGCTTCCAGCCTCAGCTCGGGCTGGGTGTGAGCGCGAGTATGATGACACCGAGCCTGATGATGGGGGCCCACTGCCTCTATTGCTGCCTCCGTATAGCGAGCTTTCGGAGTCTTCGACTTTATCTTTGTACACCGGAAGATAGCTACCGCCCGCACCGTTCTCACCTTTGGTATCCGAGTTCATCATAAACGGTGTCAGGTGAAGTACTGGGACTAGGAAAGCCCGAATTGTCAATGCTACCACAGTCAATACAGCGAGATAGATATAGGCGAAATAAGTGCGCATTTGGTTGGGTAGGAGGCACAGGTGTGTCTGTATGGTAGCCAGGCGATTCGTTTCCGTCGCTTTCACCTGCGACACGCCCGTAGCATCCACGGGATTCCACAGACTGACCATCAAAAATCCTGGGTTAGGTACACCCATGGCCATGTTGATTGACTTGACCGTGATCTCGTGCACATTATTCTTGGAGTCTGAGTGCACTACCTCACAGTAGTCGTGGTCATCGCCTGAAAAGACGTGCACCACGTTGCCAATGCTATCAATCAGACGCACAGAGTCTTCTTCACTGAGTACATTCTGATATTGATAGCCTCCCGACACGGAAATAGCATTTCCGGGGTCCACAATACGGCCATTTTCTTCCTTGGGGTGCTTCGCCGGAGGCCAACGCTCTCTCATCGGACCACATGGTGTCCCAGGAAGACGGTAAAGTGGAACATGAGTAAGTAAGATAGTGGGAAAGTCGTTAACTTCACTCGTGTTGACCGTTTCAGCGGCCGCTTTCTCAGCAGTGCCCTGTGATGTAGAAGCTACTGCTGCTTCTTCAGTATCGCGGGTTTCAACTTTCGACCTCGTCACGCCATTTATAAACCGTAGTTCTTCTGCTGCAGCTCGTAGTTTTGCTTCCTTAACACCATCCAAGAACTCTCGGACTGGCCCAAACAAGGGCCGCAAGTTTTCCTCGGATGATCGCCCTGATGTGCCAGCACTAAGGGATACGGTGTCCACGCTGACAATGGTATGGTTTCCCACAATGTCAATGCGGTTCGAGTCACCAAAATACCGCTGGAACCGGTCACGGACGGGGATTTTGACACCCGCGCCAAAGCCCAAATCGTGATTTCCAGGGAGACTGGCAACAATTCTATGATCGTGCTCTGCCGCCCTGGCAAAGCTGTCAAAACCATATGGCTTGAGATAAATGTCACGGAAACGCCTGTACTCTTGAAGCCAGAACTCCTCGCCGTAGTTTTTCAACCACGACTTGGCATGCTTCACGTCTCTCTCGGGGCGAGGCATTGCCCAGGGCGCATCTTTGAAGTCGCCTTGTTCTGTTTTCCATTCTCGGCCACCGTCGAATAGGTCGCCAAGAAAGAACAGGGAGTCGGGCTGAAGTTGCGATTGGAGTTGATTGTATCCGCGTCGGAGATAGTTATCCGTGATTTTGTAGGTTATAGAGCTAAGAGGCCATGGTCTCCCCGGGTATGTATGTGGATCGACGAGCTGCGGGTCGGCTATGAAGATTAAGTGGTGTGGCTTTGCATCTGCAGGCTATGTTGTCCGTTTAGCTGTTAGCAAAAGTGCCGTGTTGTGACGGAGACATGTAAAAAAGACCTCACCCATTCCTCCCAGTTGTTCCACAAACAATGGTTCACTTTGTAGTAGAATACCCAGCGTTCGCCTCGGAGCAATACCACAATCCACACAAGAACCATGATGTGCGGGAAACTAAATACCCGTCGGGGGTTGAGGGCCCGGAGGGTTTGACGCCATAGCTTTCGTAGTGATGCAGTCGCCGCTGAAATGCCACAATTCCCAGCTATCTGGCGGGTATGGTTGCCAAAGTCCTTCATTTTCTCGATACTCCTTTCAAGCGGTGATAGATGCTGACTCGCAAATGGATCCCTCTTGTCTAGGCCGCCGTTGACATGACGATTCGAATAATTTCGGGGTTGTCGTGCCATAATGAAGTGGGTTATAATTCACAAGTCCGAATGCCTCGAAGCCGTAGAAGCTTTGGCGTTGTAGTAGTGAGCCAGCCTAACTATGTGCGTGCCGTTGGAAGCTTTGTAACTTGCCCCTGTTTGGGTATTTGGGGCACTGAAGCCCCCGTAATAGAAGTCGAAGTTGGCCGATGGGCTGTGCAATATGAATTTGAGAGAAAGTCAGGGGGCCAATGGAGTTCCACGTCACAAAAAAGCTTTGGAACCAATTGAACAATAATAGGCGAGCACAAAATCGAGATAAAGGCAACAAAAACGCGTCGCACACTCGGCCTGATGGAGAAGGCTGACATTAACTGAGTGTTCTTGTATGAGGAAGGGACAAGAAACTACAAATTAGGGTCAAGCCTTGTGATAGGGGGATAGAGAAATACGCCTAAAACAGGAAGGAGTGATGCCATTACTATTGCTGCACCTTGATGATTCTAGATCAAAAAGAGAAGTTGCGACAAAACAATCAAGAAGACCTGTGATATGGCACATAAATTATTTTTGGGAAGTTGCTACAGACCTTGATCAAAATTCTTTCATTTTACCACTGTAGGAAACAAGCTGGCGCATGCCGTGGCTATTGGCTGACTCGCTAAGAGTTGGTTTGTGCCTTGTCCCGCTCCGTTCCTGTTACGTATGTACTTATACCGGCATCCCTTACCTTTGCTAGCGTAACCGTCTACTCCCCTCCCTCCCTGAACGGACCATTCCATTCATTTTTACCCGGCACATAGCCTTAACTACAGGGTCTTGCCTCGCCCAACATTTATTGTACTTCCAAGCAACTACTTTACTAGCCTCAAACACGCCGACAACTGTGCTCTGTTTCTGTTATCTATAGATGAATCCTGCCATCTACAAAACTAAACTTTGCAACTGCCATCTGTTTATCACACATCAAAGCGCCCATGATAAAGTCAGGTCAGTACCTGCCGGTTCTAGCTTACTACTTAAAGAGCTGTGTCTTAATAAGATAAGCACTGACAATCGAATTTTTTTCCTCCAGCAAGCGCAAATCTATTCAAACTGCTCAGGCTTTCTTGGGCATTCTTCACACTATTTATTCTTAAGTCTGCCTGTGTCTAAACAAGATCACGGCTCGCTACACTACTGCTACTGACTATTGAGCAAGTACGTGTCATTCATTGACTTGGCTTGACCGACTATAGTAGCTTATAAAATTTGAGTCCCATGACAACCAAGACATGATATTTGGGTCTCTTTGATCCGCCACCATTATTACATTTATCACATCGCTATCGTTATAATCATCACTATCCTCACTATCACCACTATCATCACTACCCTAATGCTGACCGTCACAACCACTGCAACTGCCGCTGCTGGGGCCGGCTCTAGTACGAGCGTCGCAGCACGTCGTCTATCTACCGGAGCTTCTCATGAGTCTGTTAGTGGCAACAGTACCCTCTCATCTCAGCATCGTACCGGGAGCACTAGCAATGAGCCCCGGCGAAGAGACCCATCAGAAGAATGGGTCGAACTTCAGGACATCCCACTCGGTAGAGCCTCGACTGCCGAGGACTCGGTTCCACAAAGCGGGGAATCGACGATTATGGCCGAGGACCAGGATGCATCAGGTGCTTTGCCACTGGGAACATCTTTGTGGGACCGTATTCTGTGGTTCTGGAAATCTCATGTCAGCGTGTCAGTGGATATTCGTGCCTCTCGGGACCACCTTGGTAAGTTTTACGCAGCCCAATGGTTGAAGTCTCCGTCGCAATAACGCCCCTAAAAGGCTGCCTGATTTGCTTATCTAGTTGCTTGTCAGCTTTTGTGCCTGGTCTACTAGAGGATGTCACAGATCACAGCAATGCCTCACGGATGATTCCTTGTCAGAGCCCTTTTGTCGATATTGTTTCACAACACCAACATCAGCAGCTAACCACCGTGTTTGCCAAATAGCCCTGGAAAGAACTTTTCTTGCATATCTGCGCACCTCAGCTGTTGGTGCTGTAACTGGTACCACAATCTCGCAGCTTTTTGTACTCGGCTCGGATAACCCTGGAAATGGCTTTAACTATAGCACCGTTGGAAAGCCGCTAGCTACCGCGTGCTATATTTTTGCTATCCTGACTATCTCGGTGGGTACGTATCGAGTCTGGAGTCTTCAAAAAACCATGCTGAACGGTAAAGCTCTTGCTAGAGGTAGTGAGCCCATGTTCGTGTTTGTGGTGACCGCATGTGTAAGTTAGAGAAATGAATATAACCTTGCTAGACTGTATGTGTCTAAGTCGTGCTAACAGGTCGATAGCTATTGGCTTGTCTAGCCGGTATAACTGTGGCCCTTGACTTCGTTGTGTAGAAGATGCTGACTTCTCATCGCCTTTGTCCATTCCGTCTCCCCTTTTATTTTTTGGTCCCATCTTTTTCTCTTTTACTTTAGCGAGAATCTCCCATGACTTGAAATTTGATTTGCCCTTTCTTGAGTAGTAGACACTTAGTCAGATGAGGTGGTGAGTAAGTATCAACAAAAACATTGTTTTTCTTCATCTGGAACAAGGTCATTCTTCTGAGCGTCAACACCAGCGGCAGGTTTTGTTCATAGATCCATTATCTGGCATGTATTTCAATGGTGCTTGAGCTTTTGTCAGAAAAAAAAAGGTGTCAGCAAGCCATCTATTAACTACCCCTCTTCTTGTGCATCACTGTTAGGGTACTTCCGTTGGACGGAATATTCTGGCCTTTTGTTGACGCTCACCTGGACAGTTGCATGCTTCCCGTGTTCTACATACAGCATGCGACCATTGGTAGCTCATCATCAGCATTTTCCCATCTCACTACATATCTCAAGCCATAATGACATTAAGGCGAGTTAGCGATGCTTTAGTTGTCAGGCTAGTTCCCACTGGCATGCACTAGACGAAATAGCGGTCTATCAGATGAATATATAATATGCGAGGCCCGCAAACGAGCCCTACTATCAAGCTCATTCTTACAAATAGGACACTCTGCCTATTCATCCGCATGGCCATCGCCACCCACTCCCCATCATCATCCTCCGGCACACAAATACAGTGCACATGAGATCATGGGTAAGATGTTGCCGCAATGGATATACGGTAATGGCACTCGCTGGGTGTACTTAGTCACATGTACATGATTTTATGCATCTATGGTTGTAGTACATCTTGTCTACATGGGTTGGGGTGATGTTGACGTCCGCTTCTGTTATAGCCTTGGTGCAGGTCTAGACTATCTGCATGTGTATTAGAAACATAGGAAGGCAATGAATGCAATGGAGACTGGCAAACAGGGAACAGAACTCCGATTGCTCCGAAGCTCGATGGTAGATGACCAGTATGAGCGTTCTGAGTTGTGCAATGGTGCAAGAACGCGTGAGAGCAAGCTGGATCACTGAGCCGTACTTTACGACTATGAATGATACGATACAAACTGTCGATTTCTCTAGCGCCTCTGCGCCCTGCCTCGTCGATGATAAGAAAGCCATAGTGTGCCAAGTCCCCTGTAGCTAAGCGAGGGGCTTCCCCTTGCTTTTGTTTCATGTTGGCTCAAGGGCTTGAACTGCATTACATGATTGTGTTTTATGTGGACTGCTAGCTGTCGACAAAGTAAACAGTATGTGACTTGTATAACATGCATAAAACCGAAGGAACAAATGCTGAACTGTATAGCATAGTACATGCATTACATCAGGCTCGATTCTTATATCATAGCATAACTTCTCTTGACGGGCCTCTTTTCGCAAGCGCCGATGTGGCTGGTCTGCGCCATCCTGTCATCCTCTCATGGATGTTGTCATTTGTCAGCTAGACCAGACTGGAAAGAGACAACAAAGGTTTAGGAGACAGGCTTTCACAATGGCCTCAGGCCCTCCCTTGCCAGTAGCCCCTGTCTCTCACATACAAGCCCTTCTTGAAAGCAGAAAGCGAGGGCCCCTATTTGGCCTTAAATAGGCTTATGGTCCTACTTCTATGTTGCCTAGGCTTCATCCTTTTGAGCCTTATAACCTACAATATTCAATCAAGATAGCAGGGCTCAGCAAGGCAATACCGAACAGCAGAAATTTAGGCTTTATTTTCTCTGGTTCGTCGGATTGGCGGAAAGAGTTTTGGTGTCAGAGGGCTCAGGAGGCCAAAGTGGGCTAACTAAGCCCTGGGATCTTCACGTGACTTGATAGTCTAGCCTCTTTGTCGGTACGTACCCTCGCATTGTTCTCCCACCTTGCTCCCGTTGTCCTAGCAGCTGCAAAGTCAAGTTCAAGCACCCAAAACTGGTATGGAGATGGCAACTAACTTCTGATTGGAGAAACTATGTCGGGGTCTAGGATGTGCGCTATGTGTGGAGATATTTTCCTCCAGTTACCCCGTTTTAACTCATCATGCAACTTGTATGTGCAGTATATGTAGTGCTACCACACTGGCAACAGGACATGAATGTATTGATACCAAGTCTTGGGGCTGCGTTTATTGCTGCTGTCTTAGTAGTAGTGCTACATGTCAAGTATAAGTACATGGTACATGGTCAGTTTTTGGGCAAGACGGGCAAGACAAGACAGCAAAGAGCAACGGCAGCATCGCAGCATCATAGCCTTCTGTACCTCCTGTAAACCCAGGTGCTTCTCACCCTGGTTATTTACATCTTGATTCTTGCAGGCCTCAATCCCTCCCTTATGTCATTTTGTGCCCTGTCTTGCGTTGTAGCAAGCCTTCAACAGCCTTGGACGCGAAGTTTCCAGTCTTTTTTTGGGGGGCTCTGAAATCTAACTCCGAGACGGGCCCCTGTTTAAAAGACGTCCCCAGAAACAGACACAAGAAAAGAATCAGCCACCCTGATTGGGGTTCTTGGAGTTTGAAGCTCAAGCCGAGCACCTCCTAGGAACTGCAAGTCGAAGGGGGCGCACCTGGCGAGTGAGCTTGGCTTTCCCCATGGACTACCACTACGGCAACTGCTGTACTCTAGTTTCCTCCGTGTTTGCAGCTGTGGAGCACAAAGTGGACTGACAGCGGTGAAAATGGGCTTTGAATTCCATGTTTGAATCTTCATCTCCTAGCTTAACAAACGCAGAAACCCTCGTGAATCATTCGATTTTCCGCGTTCCTTCCCTGCATGGCTTGGAGGAAAGCTATTGCCTGTCCCCTCTGCGTACTATCGTCTGGTTCTTGGGGGTTTCTTTTCCTGTTGAGTTTTATTGATTTCTGTGTTTTAGACACAGCCCATCCACTGCTCAAAGCGTTTAAAATCTAGATCCCAGGCTTGAATTTTTGCCCTTTCAACCGCCTTAGGAGGGGAGGGAGGGTCATTGGGTCATTTGTGATCCTTTCCGCTTCGGGCCCTGTTCCTATTAGCTATTACCAGTACTTGCTACCGCCCCAACGCAGCTGCTATCAGGTGGAGTCAGCTGGCCTCGCCTTTCTCTGCAACTGGCCTCTGGAAGCCACTAAGCAGGCGCCTGTAATGTTTTTTTTTTTTTTTTTTACAGCCTTTGGATAGCTAGTTTCTTTTTATCTCCTCTTTGGCCCTGTTATTTTAGTGCTGTACTCTAGTTTCGCACCTCGTAGCGGGCTGAGGTTTTGAGATCCTTGCAATAAGACCTCTCTCTCTCTCTTTTTTTGTTTTCCTCTCTCCTCTTCTACGGCTCTGATCTGTTCGACTACCAGCAGTTTCTATCCCGTCTTGGCTATCACTAGGCTTCTTGCTTGTTGTATCGTCTTCGTTAAGCTTCCTTTGTTCTGTCAGTCATGCCTTGTGTCCTTGCCAACTATTAGTTCTGGCCACTTGCCGGCGTCCTGGCTCTATCTTGCTGTAGTTTCTCTACATTGATTATCCCATCCCACCTCTTGTTCCCTTCTTTTATTTTTCCTTTTCCTTTCTTCTTCTTCTTTGTTCGTTCTTCTCGTGATTCGCAGCCAGCTTGTTCTGCTCTTTGTCACCTCTCTGGGCTTTGGCCAGGGCTCCCAAAAGCCTCGAAAGCCGTGACAACAAAGACGACATTTTGCAACGCAAACCGTCCCTAATTGACTACACTCTCGACCCTGTCTTCAACTTCGCTCACAAGCTTACTCTCGACAACGTTCCTGTTACCGGTCCAGCCTACTCCATTGATCCTCCGACTACGACATCTGCCAATCTATCCGCCGTGCTTGTGCTTTCGTCTCTTTGCCGATAGCGCCGCTCCTAAGCCACTCTCAATGTTCACCACATCGTAACAAGGGTCTGACTGCGTCACGATACATCTTTCCTCATGGCGCTTGAGCCTAAATCAGCCGCTCCCCTTGGGCTTTCGCCCTTGATATCACCTCTTACTTCTCTCAGGGCCGAGGCTGTCAATATGAAAAGGTCTTTTAGTCAAGATATTCGCGAAGAACGGGAAGAGCTTCGAGAAGCTGCCGAACAATCCCTCAATGTTATTGTTGATGTCAACCTCGACGGTACTATCCGCTGGGCCGGGCCTTCATGGACTGAGCTTATTGGATTTGATGGAACTGAGGTCATTGGCAAGCCTTTCTCCGAATTGATCGTCAGCGACAATAAAAATGTTTTCATTGAAGCTATTGAGTTGATGAAAAAGGACGATTCGAAAAGTTTTGGCGTGCATTTCGCCATAAATCTTGGCCCTCAATCAAGGTTGATACGCACGCCACCAACTCCCACAATCCAGACTACATTTGCGTCTGAAGAGGGAGACAATGACGAGATTACTCAAGAAAATCAATCGCAAACAAAGACTGCTGTTTTCGAACAGGAAGAAGCTACACCAGTCATAGACCTGGAAGCTCAGGGCATTATTGTCTATGACTCTGCATCTGGAGGTGAAAGCCATGTAAGTAAACCATGCAGCCCACTAAAAAAAACATCGTCAAGGAATAGTCTCTCTAACAACTCCATTCATTCTCTTTAGACAATGTGGATGATCCGTCCATGGAAAGCGCCTCGAGAAATAAAAATTGATATCCCGGCTGTTATTGTGCAGTCACTTGGATCAGGGGCTGAAGTCCTTGCCACATATCTCGCCCAGCTTGCTGAATCAGGCTCTCCAGACCCCGAATCGCACCCTCCACCCCCACCGCCTTTACTTTGTCGCATCTGCGAACGTAGCATCCCGGCATGGTGGTTCGAAAAACACACAGACTTGTGTTTGCAGGAGCACCGGGCAGAATTGGAAGTACAGATGGCACAAGAAGCCTTGTCTGAGCATCGCCATGCTATTGTCAAGGTTCTCGATGCACTTGAAGCTCGCAAGAGTCGCACAATGTCTATCGAACACCCCGCTCCCATGGCTGAATACAAGGGTCTTCCTATTGGCCCTCCACCATCCAATCACTCGTCACCAGGAGGCTCCTCTACCAGCTCCCGTGAGCGTTCCGCCTTTGGTCATACTCGTGGACGTTCGTTTGCCGTACGTAGACCACAAGCACGAATCGTCGAGCTTTTAGTCGACTTGTGCGACACTTCTCTAGAAATCAGTACTCCCGCAGTCAAAGAGCCAAGCCAAAATCAGGATCCTCTCGAATTCCGCACACAATCGCCACAGTCTGAATCTCGTATCTCACAAGTCCTACATTGGCAGTCACCAAGCACAAATACTCTAGAACAAGAACAAGGCTTAGCCCTCTTATGTGCAGACACTGAACGCTCAGCCAAAGAAAAGGTCGATGCAGTTCTCAGGCACCGGAAAATCATCGAGTATGCTGAGCGCATTCGTATTGAGTTTGCCGTGCTTGTCCAGGACTGTATTGACGATGCCATTCAAAAAGCTGCCCGCTTGGCCGCCGGCTGCCTGTCCGACTCTGATAGCGGCACTGATCCTGCCGATGTTAGCACTATCAATGGAGAGTACTTTGCTGAAGAATCATCCTTTGATCCTCCTTCGGCTCTTGTGGCTGCCCTACAAAAAGCTTCTGAAGATACTGATGCCAATTCCCGCCCCATGTCCTTTGTCGAGTCGGTCTTGTTATTCGACAGTCCCAGAGAGTGCCCTACACCCGTTTCAAACATGGGCGGCACTTCTATGTCAGGAGCCATCTTGCGAGAGTCTCGCCGCGCTTCCCGTCGTGAAAGCATGATTTTTGGCAGCGAAGCTGGCGATAGCGATATCAGCGTCCGGTCTTCGTCCATCGCGTCTCGCATGCCACTCCGCACAGACTCCCCTATTTCAGAGTTTGGTGGTGATCTCAGAAGAGCTGCCAACGTAAAACACCACCAGCGACGGAGCTTAGTGCTCCCTGGGTCTACATCACCACACAGACAGGAATCTCCCTCTAGATTTCCTAACCATCAACCTACCTCTCCTTTGCGTATCAAACCTAGATCCTACCCATATACCCACGAGGGTGTTGGGTCACCTGAGGCTTCACCTATGTTGCCCGGGAGCGATTTCAGCTCTCCTGCTCCCATGAGCGTACACAGCAGTAGCCACCACAGACGACAATCTTCAGCGGCTATGTCTGAGTTTGTCATGAAACCACCTCCTTCTCCTCGCCTTGGTGCTCACAACCCGCCCCCTCAAGCACGGCCATCCCAGCCGTCTATCAAGGATTTTGAGATTATCAAGCCCATTAGCAAGGGTGCTTTTGGCAGTGTGTATTTGGCCAAGAAGAGAACCACCGGTGAATACTTTGCTATTAAGGTCTTGAAAAAGGCTGACATGGTTGCCAAGAATCAGGTCGGTAATGTCAAAGCTGAAAGAGCCATCATGATGTGGCAAGGACAAAGCGAATTTGTTGCAAAGCTGTACTGGACATTTTCTAGCAAAGACTATCTTTATTTGGTCATGGAATATCTCAACGGCGGCGATTGTGCTTCTTTGATCAAAATCCTTGGAGGATTACCAGAAGACTGGGGTAAGAAGTACCTTGCCGAAGTTGTTCTTGGAGTTGACCACCTCCACAGCCGTGACATTATTCACCGTGATCTTAAGCCTGACAACCTTTTGATCGATCAAAAGGGCCATCTAAAGCTTACTGATTTTGGTCTTTCTCGTATGGGTCTAGTTGGTCGTCAAAAGCGTGCGATTAATAGCGACGGCGCTGAGCCTGTCCCTGACTTGCTCAAGCATGGCCCGTTCGCTCGCTCTTCCTCTATGGCTTCTTCACGCTCCACCTCTCTTGATATGCAAGGTCCCAATTTCACTCAATCTCCCAGCATGACGCCATTGACCACACCTGATACTGGAAGTGTTCTAGGTCTACCTTCTGCTTTAAGTCTTGGCCCCGCATCAATTTCACACCCCGAGTCAAAGAAAGTGTCTACATATCGATCCGAAAGTGGCAACAGCGAGTCTCTTTCTCAGATGCTGAATCGCCTGTCGTTTAATGAAGGCAATAGCTCTATCATATCAGCTGGCTCCAAGTCAATAGAGGATTCTTCTGACACGAGCTTCACTGACGTTCCTATGTCTCCAAACCTATTTTTACATCACACAGCTTCGCATGCTGACTCGGATTCAATTAAGCCATCTTCAACTTCAACGACACAGTCAACAGCTATGCTGCCGCCAGCCATGGCTCTTTTCGACCCTGAAGATAATTCGAATCGGCGCTTTGTTGGTACTCCTGACTATCTTGCCCCCGAAACTGTTCGTGGTGAGAAACAGAACGAAACAAGCGATTGGTGGTCTGTTGGATGTATCATGTTTGAGTTCCTCTATGGTTATCCCCCCTTTCATGCACCAGAGCCAGCACTTGTCTTTGAGAACATTTTAGCTCGTCGCATTGAATGGCCTGATGAATCAGAAGAGGAAATAACTTCACCCGAAGCCAAAGATCTCATCAACAAACTTTTATGTATGAATCCAGATGACCGTCTCGGTGCAAACAAGGATGATAAATTTCCGTCCGGCGGCTATGAAATACGTAGTCATCCATGGTTCAGTGATATCAACTTCGATACCCTACTTGAAGATGAGGCCCAGTTTGTACCGCATGTCGAAGACCCTGAAAATACCGAATATTTTGATTCTCGTGGTGCGACACTTCAATCTTTCCAGGAAGAAATTGAAGACAACAATTCTGGCCCCTCGTCAAATCCTGGCGCCGACTACCATGAGCGCCCCCATGATGCTCTCGCGCGTGTGAAAAGTAGTTCCAATCCTCCTATCAAGCGTGGAATGATTCCTCTTTCTATTCCACCTCACATTCGAGACTCTAAGAGCCGTCGCCTAAGTGAGCCCGTCGATACAGATGACTTTGGCAATTTCTCATTCAAGAATCTTCCCGCACTGGATAAGGCTAACAAGGCTATGATTCAAAAGCTTCGCGCAGAAACGGCACAAAACAAGCCTTCTTTGAATACGGGCATAAACGCGATGCCATCGCCTGGGCCTTCTGTTGAAAACAGTCCCGTTGTTCCAGCATCCCTCCAGCGTACTCTATCCAATGCTAAGGCTAGCACCAGGCCTAGGTCACCTTCTACCTTTAGCCATAGTAATTCTCCCAGCAGGATTTCACAGCCTTCTTCTCCTCTTCTCTTATCGTTTGTTGCTTCCCAAAATAACGAAAGTAGACGTAAGGCGTCAGGAACTTCGTCGGGCTTGTCACAACAATCCTCAATTTCTCAGCCATCTCAGCCATCTGAAACAGCAAAACCAGTTCCTGTGATGGCAAAATCCGCATCTGCTCTGGCTGCCACCCCGATTAAGCCTCGGGGCTCTGCCCTTCCCCCATTGTCCGTATCACCCCAAAAGGGACTGATGACTCCGCGCCCCGGCAGTGCTACTACCACTCGCTCGCGGTCGCTTACGGTTGGTTCCCAGTCCAATGATGGTAGTCCTATCATGACAGACGCCCTAGCACATCACCGCAACCGACGCAGTCAGGTATTTGACATGTCTCCATCTTCATCTGATACAGAGGGTGACAAGCACAATGCTTTTCTCAATGTCCAGCGTCGCCGCCAAAACTCGCGCCGCTTCTCTCAAATCGCCTTGGATGGTGGTCCATTGTTCCGGCCCTTGGATGTCCTCATTGGCGAAGATCATCCTGTATCCCGCATGGTCATGGAGAAGCTACTTGAAAAGCTACGCTGTCGAACAATCCTGGTTTCTACAGGCGCTGACGCAGTGCGGTATGCAACAAGTGATATCAAGTTTGACATCATCTTCCTAGAATTTAAGCTGCCACAAATCAACGGTACCGATGTGGCGCGGATGATTCGTGAAACTAAGAATGCAAATGCGCATACTCCCATTGTTGCCATCACCGCCTATTTAAAGGAGCTCCAAGCTCCACATTACTTTGACTCGCTCATTGAAAAGCCCATTAGCTCGTCCAAGTTAAGCGAGGTTATGCGCAACCTTTGTCATTGGAAGCCTGCTCATAGCCACCAAAGCGTCCCAGTGTCACTGCCCCACCCTGCCCCGTCTTCAACCCGGCTTGCTAGTCTCCGATCTGAGGGAAGCTCGGTTCCTAATGGTCCCATTGGCCTATCCGGACGCACGACCAGCAGTCTTGTGCCGTCCAGCAGAGATGATTCAGTGAGCTCTGCATATGGTGACTCAGAATCTGTTACTACCGACGACCTATCTTTTTCTGCCAACAATAGAAAGGTTCTTCATGGCGATTGGGAAGATACTGGCCTTGGTATTCGGGATGATGATCCATCTGACTCTATCGTCAGCCAGCCCCGTCTTGGCTCCAGCGCTGGTAGTGACACCTCAAGCTCAACATCTCGCATTGATTCCAACTCTCTCTTCACTAAGAAGCTCATCATGAAGCCTCATCCCCGCCGAGACCTTATTACTGACAAACGAAGCTCATCGGGCACTGAATCTGCCGATGATGAGGACGAGGAACTTGGCGCTCTTCGAGAAAAGCATCTTCGACCACGCCCAGCGCTTCCTAGCTCCAAGCTCGGCATTGAAATGATGCGTGCTAGCAGCCACGACAGTATCACTCTCCCCCCCGAATTCGGCACGGCCACAACTAGCAACCCGAGCACGCTTTCTCAGGTTTCAAAGCCGGGGAAAGCGAGCCCCGGTCCACCCAGTGACTCGGGGCTCCTATCACAGCCCTCATCTGGCTCAGTATCGCCTATGCGACGTGTTGAGGATACTTCAGCTGACAAAACACCTCGTGCGGGAAAATACCATGATACGGCATCAGAAATCCCAACCCCACGCCCTTTACATAAGTCATAGATATATCCATGGTGCTATCTCTACTCAACATTCATTCTCTCTTTGTTATTTCCGTTCATTACCACATATCCCCGTTTTTCTTGTTTTTATTTTTCGAAGCAGCCTACTTGTTCCGCTGTTTTTTTTTTTTCTTTTCTTGCAAGTTGCAAATTGCTCAGAGGACTCTCGTGTTTTACTTTGGTCGGTATATCTCTTTATCTTGCTATTTCTATCTCTCCTATTTCCTAAAAACTTTGTCATCAGATGCGCCTTGTTTTGTTTCTTTGATTTCTGCACCATCTATTGATGGATAGGCGACAACGAGGGAGGGGTTTGAGTTTTTCTACTTCCCATGCTACTCATTTCCTAGTTTTTTCTTCTTGCTGCCTGATTCTCTCTTTCCTGATTTTTCATTTTGTATCTTACGATGTATGTCCACGTCCACATTGTCATTTTCTTGTCTAGCTATTCCGTCGATGTTGTCTTTGCTCGCATGTTTTTACCTGTCCATTTCTCTTTTTCATGGGGGCCTTGTCTTTCTGCATCTTGCCCTCACAAATTCCATTTTGATATCAGTTTCTCTTTTCAGTCAGACATGTATGATTGTAATGTGCTTTTGACTTACCCATGACGGAGTGAACGCCATGATGGCAAAATGCTTGTGCAATATACCCTAACCCTAGGTCGCATAGTAGCACAGTATCTTTTGCAGCTTACTCTTTCACACTGTGCCACTATGTACCCTAAATTAGCGGTCAACCCTAAGTCAAAGCACGTCGTAGGTACTAGAGTTTAAATTCCACGAGCAATGCGAGTAACGTGCGTCTAGATTCGCAACTCTTCGGCGGGAACGAGAGAGCCATGAATGCGAAGGGCGAAAAGTGAAGCGTAGTTAAAAGTGGGTCTACATGAGATTGAGTCTTGGCCAATCAGAGAAGAACGTGGACTCTGAGGAATGTTTGTTATTGGTCTTTTATTTAGCGCAAGGGCCGGCCGTTGCTGGTATTTTTCCATTTGTTTTTATAAGAGAGAAAGAAGCGAGGAGGAGAACAAGAAGAGAGTTAGCAGTTGATAGCTCTTGCGCCGCTGTCGCTGTCTTCGATTTTATTCCAGATTTTTCTTCCTGCTCGCTTTCCTCAGGGACAATGCTTCCATGGCCAAGAGAGAGGCTTAATAGCCTGGTGGTATGCTGGGTGTATGCTGGGTGTATTTCAAGATGCTAAGATGCCAAGCTGTGGCTGTGTATGTATATTGTTTCAATGCTATTCTCATGTCACTTGGCGTGAGCTCTCCCTGCTTGGCATTTCGTCTCTTCCACAACCCGGCCATCATGTGCTCGTGGGCACAAGAAAGCCTCAGTATTGTTTTTGTTTACATTGAAGCCGTTGTACTGCGTAAACAGCGCTATATAGCATGGTGCATATAACCGCCCCGGCCCTGAATCTGGCGTAAACTCCTTCTGCATGCACTATCCGTGGCAATAGAACATGGAATTGAGGGAATAGAGAGAATTAGACTTACTCCACTGGCCGAACTTTTTAGACGAGCAAATAGGATCACGATCGCCGTGTATATCACACGCCACGGCGTCGAATATCGGTGCTTGCTCTGTACATGGCAAAGAGTAAATGGAAGACAGGAGAAGAACTGCTATGATCAGCTCGTGCGAATGCTAGACGGGTGGCAACATGGGAGAAGTAGAGAAGTGGGAGAGGTGAAGCTGGGTGTAGGAGAAGAGAAGGGGGTGTGGATGTCGGCGAGGGCGTATCTGTGTTAAACATCTATAACCACAGGATGGAGTGGGGACGTCATACGATGGAATATATAGAAGCAAATTACACAATGGTCTCTTGCCTCCAAGGCCTTGTTCTGAGACAGCTTCTGTTTCCTCACGGCTTAGCAGATGCATCTAATTCGTTGTGCTCAGTTGGATGAGGAATCTCAGCAAAAGCCGTCGAAAATAAATGTGAAAAAGGCATCAATTAAGCACACCGCGATGGAGAGGGGGTGAATGAAAAGAAGTAGGCCAAACGTGGAGTGTAAGATATCTAGTTTTCTGTAAGACCTCATCCAACGTGGGTGGAGAGAACAACAGGTGTGATGATGAGATGAGGAAGGATGCCCAGATTTCTGATGTTGCGTAAGCTTAGCGTTTGTCCTCTATACCGACGGGAGGGGAAAAAGCTCAGCCTTCACACATGATGAGAAAACGACGAGTTCCATGTTCAGTGGGCGGGAAACGGGCACGTCGCGAAATACCGGATTGTCGATCAGGGCCATCTATATTATCTACGCCGGTAAAAGCCCAGATGTGGCGTAGCAAGAGCATAATAGCACGCAGTATGCGCATCATATTTTGATGCCTCACGATAAGTCCGGCTGGATGTCGAGATGGCAAAATAGCCAGCTTGCGGCCCGATATATTGCTCAATCGATGCTGGGCTTTGCAGCCATCACGAAGCTAGTATCAGGCGGAATAGATAGACTAACAAATGCATGAAATTCGAGTCCAGTTGTAAAGTGAAGTCGCAATGGATTGCTTGGCATTAGTTTGCATCAAACAGACGTCTAGTGGTAAGTGAAATCACGAAGATGTCATTGATCCCGGACACCGAAGCACAGTCGATTTGACAAGGCCCGAGACTTAGACTTAAACCACGTGGGCTCTTCCAGCCCATACAATGGGTCTTTTCTAAAGATAAAGGCCAAAGAAATGAAGCGAAAAATACGGGGGGGTGAGAAGCAGAGCTTGAGCCGTTTTGCGGCTTTCATGACCATATTATTTTTTGTGCAGACGACGACGAAGTTGTGCATCGTGCATATGTCAACAAGTACCGGCCGCAAGGTAATGAGTAGCTCCAGACATGGACCCCAAAGTCGGACATTTCTGACAAAGTCTTGATGGGCGCTGGTTTGACCTTGGCAAGCAGGCACAGCAAGGGGGTGAAGGGGTTTTCTTTCTTTCTTTTTTTTTGCAGGCTCGGCCAAGCCAGACGCCCAGGTTTATTCGGTTTTTACGTATGATGCCAAGACAGCCAACACTGTTTCCCTCGCCAAGCTTTCTGCTTTCCCAGGTTTGAAAGGCATTTCATTTTTTTCTGCAGGGCTAGCTTTTCTTTGTACCCTGCTATGATAGGATAGCTTGGCATTGGCAGAAAGAGGCAAGAAAGGGCCCTTGGGATTTGCTTGGTAGGTGAAGCGAGGCGGGAGGAGGCCTAGGTCGTCTAATCTACAAAAGGCGAGGCGGTCAAATCTTGATCTGTATGTACCAGTCCAAACGGTTATGTCATTGTGGCAAAGAGCAAAACGGACCTTGCGTGTGCTAGAGCAAAAGACAAAGTACACGGATAAATATTGGCTGGCGGGCTTATTGTTACATCAATGATCAGCCAGAGCCAGGCAAACAAAGCGTTGCTACTAGACTAGCCACTGAGAGTACAGTATTGCTAGCACGAGGGGGCCCGAGGTGGTCCAGTGATCAGGAACTCTAAAAGATACCAAGAAAAGTCCGGGCTTCTACGGCTCTCTCGGTCGGACTAGTTGAGTCCACACCATTATCTACCGCGTGCTATTAGGCTCCAAGCCATCTTGTTTGTGTTCTGTTGTTGTTGTTGCAGTTATGGTTAGCTTTGCCCTCAGTTCAGAACAGAGCAAATGGACCGAGCTTCGTAGTCATGCTCACAAATCGAAAGATGAATTAGCCAATGACTCGAGGCTTGCTGTCCCATGTGGGATTCTGTGAGGTCTATTTTCTTACTCTTTTATTGATTTTCCCCCCCTCCTATCTAGAGAATGGAGGAGGGGTAGGGAACTTTGGGAGCGATACAAAGGGACCCTCTAAACCCTTGCAGAAAGCAATACATCCAGCTCCCAGGTGATCTGGAGTTCAACATGAAGATCATTGATACAAGAAAGGAGTGCCAACAGACAGGCACTGGCACTTCTTTCTGTGGTAAAAACGTCTGGGTTGACAATGACTTAACCCTTAGATCGGATACCAACAAGGGTTAAGTATTTCGGTCAATTTAAACAGACTCGGCTGGCACTACTTCCTTTTTGGTTCTTAGTGTCCGCTAAAAAAGCTTTTGCTCTTAGGGTAGCTGCAAACTTAGGCTTGCTCAAATTCTTTTTTCTTCTTTTTTTTGTGCCTCCCGTTCTGTTTAGCTCATGTCCAGGAAGGGCTCAAGCGCTAAATAATATGGGCAAATGAACAGCTTTGAGCCGGCACACGTGTGGAATGCAAATATTTGATTGGCCGCGAAGCTACTTTTTCGCCCTTCTTTTCTTTTTGCATGTTGAGGATTGTTTGCATCCTGGCTTGAGGTGGGATAAATATGGGGCGCGCTCCGAAGTACGTACCCACGGCCAGCACGATGACGAGGGCGTGAGCATATAACGCGCCAGCAGCGAGAGACAAATAAAATCGATAAATGAGCACTCTCTAAAAGAAGGGCCGCAGGATAAAGGCAAGCAAGACATAAAGGCAGGTAACGTCAAGTCAAGAAGTTCTTCCCCAATCTGATCCTCAGGCACGGCGTGGACTTCCTCTGTAACAAACAAACAAACAAACAAACAAACATACAATAAAAATGGGATTAAAACGACTAAAGTTGACAAGAGAATATGGAGAAAACAAAGAATCAAAGCACACGAGCACCTACCACAATCAATCGTGCCAAGAACTTGGCAGTCTGGCGGCAGTCAACGACATGTCTTGAATAGTACAAGAAGCTTTGTGAAAAAAAAGCCTCCCAAAAAAGAGAAGTGTTGCGCAATCTGTGAAGGGCAGTGAGGGGAAGATAAACAAAACATAGGGTATCGGGATTTCGGACTGGAAAAAGGTTCTGTGGTGTGTATGGCAGAAACGGGTTGAGATAAGCATTAAATCCAGATACTACAAGCTTGAGAAGTTCCTGATATCTCACATTGTACATTTTGTGCCATTAGCCTGAGTGCCAGACACGAGTCTTGAATCGGACCAGCAAGCATATGATCACACTTGCATGGCTTTCCATCAGCGAGAGACAAGCTGCAACGGGGTGCGATTTCAAGCTACCATTCGTCGAATTTTGAATTAAGATTTTAGATCAAATACTTGCCTGTGTGGCTGATGGCTCTCTTGTTTCGACTTTCTTCCTGGCCCTTTCTTTTGTGGTGCATTGTTAGCTTGGTGACTTTCCATCCAGCAACTTGCACTATGCTCGCATGCTGGTTCGGCGTTCCAACTTCCAGAATTCGCACCAGCACTAAAATAACTGGCTAGCCTTTCGTTTTCCGCCGGAGTGCAGGGACAGGACCAAGACAATATAGCGGAGATAAGTTGAAGAAAAAAATAATGGGAAGAAAAGAGGGCAAAAATAGAGGAAAACGTGCTCCAGTTAGATGTGCTGATTGATAGTCTGAAGACTAGGCAGGGCGGCCAGCAGCAACAAGAAACTGCCCTCAGCAAAGACGATTGCAGCAAACCAAGCTCTGGGCTGTCAAGGACACTTGGATTTGCCTTGCTGTCTTTCTTTCTTTCTTGCTCTTTTTGTTCTCAACTGAGACTTTTGAGCTGCATTGTATGTAAGGTCCCCCCCCTCTATTCTCCCTAAAAAGAATCAATAAAATATGACTTAATTTAGTGGCAATAGCAAGACCCTCTTTCTCGAGTACATATACCCGAAAACGCTGAGGGTAATAACTCCCGTTGTAGACCTTCCCCAAAATAAATTTGAAGAGAGCAAGAACTTAAAGAACAAAAAAAAAGAAGAAAAAAGGATGAAGAATGTAGACACAAGGGGAGGGGTGTGGAAGCAAAGGGAGTGTTCGTACCCCGTGGCTTGTGTGGGAGCATTGGGAAAGAGCGAGCAAAGAAAAAAGGTTCCTTCTTAGTTTGAGCTTAGTGTGGTGGGAAAGGTTTTGACAGAACGCTGCTTCTCTTGCCTCTTTCGTCGGCTCTTGCTGGCTTGCTGGCGCTGGATTGGCAGTTTCCCGGTCTCGGGTTCTCTGGGAGCGGTTCTTACTCTCCTGTTTCTCCCCTTCTTTCCTTTGCCTATTATAAAGTCTCGACAGCTCCTCCCTTGTTTTTCACCCATTCCAGCCTCTCCTTCTTTCTTCTTCATCCTCCTCACAGGTTCCATTGCCTACTACTTTCTTCACGCCTTTTCTTCTTGTTTATCTAGTTCTTTTCTCGTGCAGAGAAAGGCGCAGATACTAGAAAGATTTGCATTTCTTAAGGCCCTTTCTTCTCCTTGCCTTGATAGACTTAGGCCTTTGTGCTACCATCCCCCCCCCCTCCCCTCCTTTCTTTCCTTTCCTCCCATATCACTACAAGATAGTCAAGTCGAGGTACCTTGTATCCTCCTTCTCTATCAGGTATCTTTACTTTCCTTTCTTTTTAATCCTTCCAATTTTTCTACATATTCATAATGTCCGAAATGAAGGGAGTCAACGCGGCCGTTGCCCCCGTCACAGGCTCTGGTGTTAGTGTCGATGACAAGCGTGCCTTTGCTTCTCTCACCCACCCCGATGATTCCTACACCACCGATGGCGTCTACTGGGCTGATCTCCCTCTTGGTCAGCGAGTTAGATTCGTCACCTCGGTTGATGCTGCTGAGGCGGCTGCCGAGCTTCGCTCTCTGGGACAGATGATTAAGAAGGACCCTCTGTCGCCCTTCTCGTGGTACTTTGACAATGCCATTCTTCCTGGTGCTGGTCTGGGTCTAGAGGGTTATGTGCTGTTCTCCATCGGCAACCTCTCGCCTCTGTTCAAGGCTGTTTGGCCTCACTGCTGGGGCCATAGCCAGCCCGGTGTCTGCAGCCAGAACTGGATCGCTGCCGTGGTAAGTTTTCTTTTTTCCTATTCTCTCTTTCGATTGCCAGTTAGACCTTGCCCAATACTAACATTTAATCTTTTAGACATACCTTGAGATTGTTGGTATCATGGTTGGTCAGATGCTAGTTGGTGTGATGGGTGACTGGATTGGTCGTCGCTTTGGTCTGATTCAGGATGCCGTTATCATGTTCATCGGTCTGGTCATGCTTACTGCCTCTTGGGGTCTGACCCTCCAGGGCTGGGTTATCTGCTATGCCCTCTGCCTGATGTTTTACGGTATTGGTGTCGGTGGTGAGTACCCCGTCACTGCTACCGCTGCTATGGAGAATGCTCTTGCCGCTGGCACCATGTCGACCCGTGAGGATCGTCTCCACCGTGGTCGCCGTGTTACTATGGCCTTCCTCATGCAGGGCTGGGGCCAGTTCTTCAACCAGCTGACTTTGATTGTCTTCCTGCTTATCTTCAACCGCCATGCTGGAAACCCCGGCAACCCGCCCTACTCTGAGATGGCTGCCCAGGTCACCTTCCGTCTGTCTTTTGCCCTGCCTGCTATTGGCACTCTGTGGCTCGTGTACTACCGCATCTGGAAGATGCCTGACGCCTCCAAGCAGCTGGAACTGGCCAAGAAGAAGGCCAAGGTTACTGGGTACGATCTCAACGCCCTGCGCTTCACTTTCGGCCACTTTGGCGGTCGTATCCTCGCTACTGCCGGCACTTGGTTCGCCAACGATGTCTTCTTCTACGGTAACAAGCTGTTCCAGGGTGCCTTCATCAAGGTTATTTCTTCCAACCCTGACTCTCTGCTTACTCAGTGGTGGTGGTCGCTTATCAACGTGGCTGTCTCGATGGTTGGCTACTACCTGGCTACTTTCCTTATTGACAATAAGCTGTATGGCCGCAAGAACATGCAGCAGGTTGGCTTTTTCATGTGCTTCCTGATGTTTGTCATCCCGGCCTACAACTTCGAGTACTACAAGCGCCCCGAGAACATTCACTGGTTCCAGGTCATGTACTTCCTGTCCTCCTTCTTCAACCAGTTCGGTCCTAACTCGGTTACCTTCCTCGTGGCTGGTGAGGTCTTCCCCACTCAGATCCGCGCTTCCGCCCACGGGTTCTCTGCTTGCCTGGGTAAGGCTGGTGCTTTGTTGGCCTCCGTCCTGTACAACTACATTGACGACCAGACCAAGTTCTACTTTGTTCCCTGGTTTGGTCTGGCCGGTATGGTTCTGACCTGGCTGTTTCTCCCCGACACCACCGGTCTGGATCTGCAGGAGCAGGAGCGTCGCTGGGGTCACATTCTCAAGGGCGAGGAGAACAACTACCACGGTATTGCTGTGCACAAGCAGCACTTGTCACTGTGGGAGCGTTTCCGCGGCGTTGGAAACTCGTACAACCCCCAGTTGGACCACGACGAGAAGATCAGCGAGTACAAGGCGGAGTGGATTGCTGCCGAACAGGAGCGTGCCACTACTGAAGACGGCAGCTGCTCCAACGACACCTGCTTCTCTCCTGAGATCAATGATTACATGCAGCGCACTTACAACATCTCGCGCTCTGGAGACTCGATAGATGAGAAGAAGGTTGCTCTGTAAGCCAAGCAGTGGCAGCCTTTTGATTCTGATCTGTTTTCTTTCCTCCCTTTTATTTTTTACTCTTTGTCTCTCATTTTTCTTCTCACATTTCATCCTCACATCTTACTTAATCAACTGAGGGAAGGAGGCCTGCATTGTTGCTGTCACACTGGTGTTTAAAATTATTTTCCTTGGTTTTTTTTCTGCATAACTGTTTTGACTCTTGATCTTCTTGTTTCAGATGTTCAAGCACGCTTTCCTTTTTTTTTCTTTTTTTTCTGTGTTTTTCATTGTCTCTCTGCATTTCAAGTTAGAGTTGGCTAACAAGACAAGCTTGTCATTGGTGGCGCAAGATTGTTTAGATACCTCAAAATTCATCAATCATTTCTGAACCAACACTGTTATCGCATAGTATCGTGACGGCTATCTCACATGTCAGGGTAAAATTTTCTGTGAAGATTGCTCGGTGAAAAAGAGAGCACAGTGGGGGTATTATTCGGTGAGACACACTATAAAAGCGGGTCTCTGTATTCGGTGAAGAACATCCGTCTTATTTGGGCTCGGGGGTCCTTGGACAACCTAAAAGATAAATTCGGCTTGTTGATTGGCCAACGAAAACTAGAAGAAACTTGCTTTACATTAGTTCATCCCCGCGGCCCTAGCAGAAGAATCTTACCAGATGGGTTGTGTTGTGATGCAGTAGGGTGGATGAGATATGCCTTTGTCAGTATAGATGGACACACATCTGCAGGGTTAAATTAAACTATGAAGGTGAAAGAAAGTAAAAGGCATTTCTATGGGTTTTTTTTTTTTTTCTTTTTTCTCTTTTTTTTTCTGGGTAATTGCCTCTCATTCAGGCTAAGGTTAAAGACGAAAAATAAAGTGTGCTGAGGGGCAAAGTTTTAAAAAGCAACTACCCCACGCAAGAGGCTATTTAAAAAAAATTAGAAAGTAAAAATCCAAGCTAAAAAGACAAGGCTCAGATTTTTTTTCTCCTCAGCCTTGCCACCAGAGTTTTTTTCTTCTCCTTGGTTAAGGACTTTTTTTTTTTTTTTTCTCAACACTTGGGCTTTTTTTTCCTCTTCTTTCGTTTCTACACAAATAAAGAAAAAAAGAACTAAACTTGTTCTCTACCATTCTTCCCCTTCTTCTACCCATTTCTTTCTTTTCCCCTTTATTCCCTACCGAAAAAAAAACCTTCAACTCTTTTCTTCTTACTAAAACTCACCAACGACGACAAAGTTTCTCCAAAATGTCACAAATGGATATCGACAAGCAGAAGGAAAGCCTGGAAACCATGGCTCACTCCGAGCAGCACTACTTCAAGAGGTTGGTTCTGCGTATATCACTACATTCAGCTCGATCGCACTGTTAGATACTAACTCGCGTGACTCTATAGCTACGACCACCATGGCATTCACGAAGAGATGTTGGTAAGATACCATCGCCCCTCACCTCACGTCTACTCTAATCTCCTCTCTGCCTCTAAAGACTAGGCCAAACGAACAGTCAAATATACCGGATAAAAACCTGCCCTTCTCTGAATCTCGTCCGCTAACAAGACCTGTCTTCTATAGAAAGACGATGTCCGCACGCGCTCCTACATGAACGCTATTGTCCAGAACCGCCACATCTTCAAGGACAAGGTTGTCCTGGATGTTGGCTGTGGTACTGCCATTCTGTCCATGTACGCACATTCATTCTCTGGTGCCCTTCTTAAGTCTTGGCCATCTTTCCGGAAATGCTAACCCCCTCATAGGTTTGCCGCTAAGGCTGGTGCCAAGCATGTCATTGGTGTGGACATGTCCTCTATCATCTTCAAGGCCCGCCAGATCGTGGAAGTCAACGGCCTATCCGACAAGATTACCCTGATTCAGGGAAAGATGGAGGAGGTTGAACTCCCCTTCCCCAAGGTTGATATCATCATCTCCGAATGGATGGGCTACTTCCTTCTGTATGAGTCTATGCTGGACACTGTCCTGTATGCCCGCGACCGTTACCTGCAGCCCAACGGCTTGATATTCCCCGATAAGGCCACCATCTTCATTGGCGGTATTGAGGACGGTGACTACAAGGACGAGAAGATTGGATGTAAGTTCTTTTTCTGCTTAGAAAGGCATAGAGTTTCTTGGCTATCTTCCCTATTGTTTCTGCAAGCTAACCCTGTCTACACAGTCTGGGATAACGTGTATGGCTTTGACTACAGCCCTCTTAAGGCCACGGCTCTTTCCGAGCCTCTCGTCGATACCGTCGAGGTCAAGGCCGTTGTCACCGACCCCACTCCTGTCCTGACTCTGGATCTATACAAGTGCACCACCGATGATCTGGCTTTCTCCGTACCCTTCAAGCTGGCCGCTCGTCGCGACGACTTCATCCATGCCCTGGTTGCTTGGTTTGATATTGACTTCACAGCCTGCCACAAGAAGATTCGCTTCTCCACCGGCCCCCACACCAAGTACACCCACTGGAAGCAGACTGTTTTTTACCTCACTGACGTGCTCACCGTTCAGCAGGGTGAGGAGGTCGAGGGTGTTATTTCGGTCAAGCCTAATGAGCGCAAGCACCGCGACCTGGACATCAAGATTGAGTACAAACTACTGACCGAGGACGAGACCCGCAAGGCCGAGGGCGCTCTGGAGTACCAGATGTGCTAAGCAATCAGACTGTGTAGCGCATTTTGAGTTGTCTTATTTTTTTTTTTCTCCTTTCTGTCTGTCACCCGGGTCTCTCTTTGTCTTTGTTTCTTGGCTCCTTGTCTTGTCCCTCCCCATTTCCTCCATCTTGATCCTTATTTGTCCTGGCCTCTTTTATTCGTTTACATTCCCCGTACCACCTCTCATATCTTTGATATTTTTCCCTCTTGTCTTCTGGGTGTTTTTGCGTTATTTTTCTTGCTCCCTCCCCGTGTGTCTCGGTCTCTCCCGTCCATTCATTCCCCTCAGCTTTACTAGCTTGAGTGGCTTTAGAGAAAAAAAAAAGGCAAGTGTTCAAGCTTAGACCTAGACCTCATTTAACGACTGCGTTATGAATCGTTTCTTTTGTTCCTCTTCACTTCATTTGCATCCCTCCCCCCCCTCTCTGTCTTGTCATTCGCATGAAGACTATAAAAAGTGTTTATATGGGCTGGTCTATCTAGGCGGTTTAAAAAAAACAGGCGGCTTTGTCACTTCTTTGATACACGGCTTATTCACATATGTAGAAAAGCGAATCAAACACTAGCATATAAAAGCAAAGCTATACATGCACATATACAAGGATGCACGTGGATAGTAATTGTGATCAATACGACCTCAAGGAACAACTGTTTTTCTCGATTCATGAATTCATTGGCTGTACAATCTTTTGGTGGCTTTGTTCTGTAGTATTCTTTTTCCTTTTTTTTTTCCCTTCGTAGTCTCCTATGAACAATAGGCCGTGTAGCCGTTAACTCATTGATTAGCCACCGAAATGATGTGCGCAACAACGCGCTTGATTAGCTCATCAACCTCGGCGTTCGTGGCGGCTTCCGCATACACACGGCAAGCATTCTCAGTTCCACTGGCGCGGGCAAATGAGCGCGCATTGGTATACTTGCTAACAGCCTCATCAATGCCGGCCTGGGCACCTTGCGGTGAGACTAAACGACGCTCGGCATCGGTGGTCTTGAAGGCATCCTTGTCGGGCACCTCAACACGTTGCAGACGGTTGGGTAGATCGGTATAGACCACAGCCCAGTCCTCCATGCTCCAGTTCTTATGGGCTAAGACAACTTCGACCATGAGCATGTCAGAGAGAGCGTCACCCACGGTTTGGTTGATCATTTCGGCGCAAGCAGCAAGAATGTCCAAGGCCTCCTTCTGGGCCGGCGACTGCGGCTGGGTATTGGTGAAGGCGGCTATAGCCGTGTTGCTAAACAGCACGGTGCCATGGCCGTTGGCCTCAAAGTAAATTCCAATATCGAACTTTTGCGCAGCATGATGCAGGTGCTTGACTCCGGTTGCTGTGCACAGAACGGGCAGGCTCAGATTGCGGGTAATGTATTGAGTGCTAGCGCCATTGGCATAGGCAGTCTGCACAACGCCGATGGTTAGATCAGCCTCTAGACCGGCGGAACGCAAGAGGTCTCCGATGAAGGATGCAGCAAGGGTAGCAATGCGATCGCCATCAAGCATGATGAAACCCTGGGTGGGGGAAGTGTAGTAGTACATCAGGCGGTCGGCATCGCCATCGAACGAACAGGAGCGGACACCGGGGACGGGGCGAGGGGAAAGAGGAGCACGTTGTCTGGTCTTGACAAAATCGGCACCGCACTATTTCCAGATATACTGCTAGTTAGTTACTTTGCCCACATACGTCGTCCGGTTGCTTTGGAGATGGAAAGGATAAATCACAGTTCACTTACATCGAGGTTTAGCACTTCGGGGCGCAGCACGTCGTCGTTGACCACCTTGACATCAAGGCCGGTTTCAGCGGGGACATACTTGAGGAATTCATGCAGCTTAGGACCACCAATGCCGTTGGCGCAGTCGACAATTACCTGACCCGAAACCTTCTTGCCATGCAGGGCTTTGACAAAGGCATCGGCAGTCTTCTGGTAGTAGCCGGCCTCCGAAGTTTCGCCGTAGGCCCGGGGAGAGCCTTCGGTGTTGATGCAGCGAGTCAAGTAGTGTAGCTGGGGGGTAGAAAGTTGCTTGTAGTCGGCTGAGTGGGTGTTGGTGGCCTCCCAGGCGTCCTTGAGAGCAACAACAAGATTAAAGCCCGATGGTCTGGTATCGCGGCCAACAATGCAGCGGGCAGACGTGTCAAGATCAATCTTGAGCTGGGCAGCCAGCGAGTTATAGGCAGTGACGAGGGCTTCATCAGAGGGTGCGTTGACTAGCTTGGTAGCATAGACTTCCCAGTCTTGTTCCAACATGTCGCCCAGCGGATCAACAATCTTGACGCCATTATCAGCGGGAGGGTTGTGACTTGCAGTCACCATAACTCCAATGGCCTGGCTGCCTAGCTTGCGACTACGCAGAGAGGCCAAAAGACCGACTCTGAAGCATACGCCATCCAAAAGGTCGGCCTTCATGCGGAAGCCAGCTGTGCCATACTTGTAGAGACGGCCTTCGCCAAGGGAAATGACGGGATGCTTCTTGGAAGCTTCGAGGAGCTTCTGGTCGTTGTCAGAAAGAGACATTGTGGGTTTGATATGGTGGAGGGGGAGGGGATTCTAGGCAAAGTTGAAGGGCAGGAGGGTAATATGAACAAGGTACACAGGAACAGGATATTAACAATAGTTGGTGTAGATTATAAACAGACGTGACGAAGCAAAGAGGAAGGACGAAAACCAAGGGCAGATGGACAATGGCTTGAAGCTAGCTTTAATAAGATGGTCAGAGGAGAAAGAGAAAGATGGCGGCTGGGTCGAACGAAGGTAAAGAAGCTTGAAAGCCAGCCCCGCTAGAGCTGCCCAGGTGCCGGCTTCAGTGGGTGGCTACGGCGCTGTAGAGCAGAAAATAGCTGACTTTGCGCCCCTTTAGCGGACTACCCTTCTAAGAGGGAGAAGAGAAGGCTGAAAGCTGAAGCAGCAACCTGGGAAGCGAGCTAAAGTGGGGCTCGAGAGGGGTCGGCCAGAGAAGGACAGGGCTGGTGTCACGTCACAGCAGGGGCTTTACAGCGGCCTAACACGGAGCCTACAGGGGCTACAGTAGGGGCGGCTTAGGGGACTGAGGCTCGTGAGAGGGATAGGGCGACAAAGACGCCGGAAACCAAGTACACAGGTACATACAGTACGGCACGGTATAGACATACATACATACATGCACATACATGCGCACATATGCACATACGCACTTATGCACATGCATATCATCCAAGTGTGAGTATCTTTGTAGCTTTACAGCGAATGTGGAGTACGGTGTACGGATGCCTGTTGTTGTACGGGTGCATTGCTCCTACGTACATAGTGCACATGTGCATGTTACGTCGATGCATCGATGCCCCAACACCAACAGCACCGTGGGCTACACTACCCCTCTGCTAAGGGCACACTCCTAACGCTTGTCTGTACAGCTATGGCCATGTTGTGTCGCCGGACCTTGGTCGAAAATGGAAACGTCTGCGTCAAGACCAGCCCCCATCCGCTGTGTCTGTCCTAGCTTGCAGGTGTAAGCCAAAAATTACAGCCAAAAAAAAAGAAGCCTGTTGTTTCAGGCGTTACAGCGCCGACATGTATGAGAGAATGGGCTAGATCCGTTTTCTCAGTGGCTGCACGTATAGATAGATATACTTGCTGTGAAGTCATGGGGGATAGGAGGCTGAACAGAAGATGCAGCCCAGTAAAGCAAACATTGCCGTCTCTAGTGAATAACCCTAGTCCTGGGCTCCGCATGTCTCGGCAATCACGTGACACCGCGTGCACGCCTGATCCTTCAACACAGCAGTCGCGTCTTCACGAACAAACTGTTCACCTCGTCCAACCATTTATATTATGGGCGACTCTGATGCTAACTCTGCCAATCCTTTGCTTCTCGGCTGGGTTAAAGAATGGCTGGACACTGCCCGAGAGCACAACACAAAGGGCGTGGCTGTTTATCGCCATGCCTATGATTCACTGAAAGCATGTCCCATTACCTTCCAGCATCCAAGTCAGCTAGATCAGCTTCGGGGGTTTGGACCCAAGCTCTGCAATCGACTGACTGAAAAGATGAAGCAGCACTGCGAGACCAACGGGCTCCCCATGCCAAAGAATGTGCGCAAGAGACCAGCAGACCTCGGGCCAGTGGTCGATAGCACGCACGGCGACGAGGAAGCGCCGCAGCCGAAGAGAGCGGCCAAAAAACGGCAGTATATACCCTCGTACAGATCAGGGGCCTATGCTATTGTAATGGCCCTTTCTAGCATGGACCAAAGCTCATCTGCTGCCCACGGCTTGACCAAACAGACAGTCATCGATCTAGCCCAACCACATTGCGATACCTCGTTCAAAGCGCCGCCTGACCCTAGAAAGTTCTACACGGCATGGAACTATGTCAAGACACTCATTGAAAAGGAACTTGTCACGGAACGAGGACGCCCCTTGCGCAAATATGCCCTTACAGACCTAGGATGGGAGACTGCCCACAAACTCAGAGCTGCCGCTGCGGCAGCAGACAATGCCCAAGGGACCAAAAAGCGCGGGAAAGATGCAAAACAACGTGCAGCAACAGCGTTCGACGAGCAAATAAAGTGCTCAAGAACCACCTCCGCTCCAAGTGAACCGGCACTGCTGTCAAATGAGGATAGTGATGATGACCGTGCCGTAGATGATTATATGGGGGGAAGCCATGGAGCACAAAGCCAGTCCCTCGGACACAGCAGCGTGGGGAATAATACGGGCGGTGGCGTCATTGATATCGACGACTCCGACGAAGACAACGAAGTTGCTCAGATCTCAGGAGCTAAATCCCCGTCTAACCCGGCCAATCTCTCAGCTATACGCCCTGTGCAAATCCCGGCTAATTCCTTTACAGTGGAGCTTGTGCTAGATGTGCGAGAAGTCCGGACTAAAACGGACAGAGACTACATGCAGCAAAACCTCTCAGCTCTTGGCGTCAAACCTATAATGCGTAGCTTAGAACTTGGCGATGCGCAATGGGTTGCCAAATTCCAAGATCCGCACCTCTTACGACGACTTGGAGCTGAAGGCGATGAGCTCATGCTTGACTGGATCGTCGAGCGCAAGCGACTAGACGACTTGATATGTAGTATCCGCGACGGCCGGTTTCACGAGCAAAAGTTCCGGCTCAAGCGCTCTGGTGTAGAGAATGTCGTGTATATCATCGAGGAGAAGTCTCTTGACTCGCTCTATCATAAAAAATACGCAGAGCTCATGACTTCCGCCATGGCGTCAATGCAGGTTGTCGATGGATATTCGATCAAGAGCACGCGCTCCATGGATGAGACCGTGCAGTACCTAGTGCGCATGACCAACATTCTGCGTAGAGTTTACAGTAAAAAGCACATTCACGTGATTCCATCTGCCGAATTAACGGCCAATACGTATCTTCCTACGCTGGAAATGCTCCGAAAGGCCGAGCCGCATCACGGCTTCTACGTGAGCTATGAGGTATTTTCCGCAATGACGTCCAAATCGGACTTGCTGACTCTGCGAGACTTGTTTCTCAAGATGCTTATGACCACCAAAGGAGTCACTGCCGAAAAGGCTGTCGAAATTCAGAAGGTATGGCATACACCGTACGAGTTTGCCAAGGCCTATGAGGCATGCGCTTCTGGAGAAGCCAAGAGAGATATGGTGTTGAAGGGGCTGAGCCACTTGGTGGGGCGCAAGAGAGTTGGGAAAGCGGCAAGCGAACGACTAGCCGAGGTTTGGGGAACATGAACAAGGCATACTGGATCTTAGGGTGGGACTGTTGCATGAGCTATTGAATAACACGACTCTTAAGAAAGATATATTCCGTACATTTGCCTTTCCGCCGCTTACTTGCGATAAGGGGCCATGGACCTCTCCGCATACTTGGCCAAAATGTCCACCTCGATGTTAACAAGATCGCCCACGTTTTTCTTGGCGACCACAACGCGCTCCTGGGTGTAGGCAATCAGCATTACCTCCCAGTAGCATTCCTCATCGTTGATCGTGGTGACAGTGAGACTTGTGCCGTCAATGGTGATGTAGCCCTTGTACACTATGTACCGCAGCAGGTCCTCCTTGGCAGGACGGAACCGGAACGTGATGGCATTGCCATCTGGCCTCTTGTCGACAATTTCTGCCGTGCAGTCCACGTGGCCCTGGACGAAGTGGCCGCCCATGCGCGTGTCGGCCCGCACCGCACGCTCCAGGTTCACGTACGAGCCTTCAACTAGGGAGCCGAGGTTTGTCACACGCAGAGTCTCGGGAGCCACGCCAACGACAAACTCGGGCGATGGCGTTAGCGCGATCGAAGTTACGGTCAAGCACACACCGTTGACAGCGATACTGTCACCAAGATGGCAGTCGGAAAGGAGGTCAGAGTCGGAGGGCACCGCAATTGTGTACGAAGTGCCACCCGTTTCATCTTGATGGTTGGCCTTGGCAACAGCTGAAGAGAGGGGTTGAGATTGAGATTTGTGCTTTTGTCAGTGTCTATACGTTTGGAGTAAGGGGTATGTATCCATCACATCTACTTACAGCCAACAGTCTCGACTATGCCCGTGAACATTTTTCAGAAGCTTTTGCAATAACGTGAAGGGAAAAGTGGTAATAGAGGAAATGGGTGACTGTAGTTTATAAGTGTGGTTACTAGTATATCCCGCAGTGGATGTGGGGTAGTGATTATGTAAGCGCTTGACAATGATACCACATGACGATGACTCTCGGTGAATGGCTTCTTTTCTTGCATGACCAAACCGGGCTGCGGAAGTGACTGTCGCGAAACAGGATTAAGGCAAAAGCTTTGGCTTAAGTATATACTGCAAGTTGCATCTATATTTTAAAGGCTGTTTGAAAACACGGATGAAAGCCGTGGCAACAAACACCGTAAAAACGTTGTATGTGGTGTATCAGTCCGTCTATAACGCGCCGGTTCCATGCTTGGTATTATTGGTTTATATGCATCAACTTCTAGGTAGGTAGGTAAAGTTGTGTTCATCTATTTTTGCTCTTTCTTCAATGGCTATTGTGGGCAAAAGAGGGAAGGGATAATGCAGAAGATCAAGCATATGTCAAATGTTGAATCTGGAGAGTAAGATGACCAGAGAGCGAGCTGACGAACACAGATTCCTTGTATAGTACAGGAATACGCTGGAGGGGATGGATAGTGGTTTGAGGCCGGCGATTGCCACGTTATGCCCATCGGAGCTAATGTTGGGACATGGTGGTGAAGAGTCATGAGCTGCAGAAAGCTCCTTTTATATCACGCCCGCATGCTTAAGCAACTGGGTCATCTTCCCGACCTAGCGACCACGATGACATGCGCTTGCAAGTACACTTTGAGATGATAGCAAGTCAGGATGAGTAACCGGCAGAGCCTGTTTCCGCATCGCGACCACATGCTGAAGCATTGCGATTGCCTTGTTGGCCTGGCCATGCCGAAGATATGCCCTTGCGAGTTCATGTTGAGACCATAGCAAGCCAGGATTATCATCCGCCAGAACCTGTTTCCTTGTCGCGACCACGTGCTCAAGTATTGTGATTGCCTTCCCGACCTGGCCATCCCCAAGATATGCCCTTGCGAGTTCATGCTGCGACCATAGCAGGTCAGGATGATCAACCGCCAGAGCCTCCTTTCTGGTCGCGATAACATGTTGAAGGATTGGGATTGCCTTCTGGACCTGGCCATGATTAATATATGCCCTTGACAGTTCATGTTGAGACCATAGCGAGTCATGATTATCAACTGCCAGAGCCGCTTTGCTCGTCGCGACCACATGCTCAAGCATTATGATTGCCTTCCCGACCTGGCCATTATCAATATATGCCCTTGCGAGTTCACGTTCAGAAGTTAGCAAGTTTGGATGATCATCAGCCAGAGTCTCTTTCCTCATTGCGACTACATGCTCAAACAATGGGATTGCTTTCCCGATCTGGCCATTATAACTATATGCCGTTGCAAGTACATGTTGAGACCATAGCAAGGCAGGATGATCAACCGCGAGATTCTCTTTCCTCGTCATGACTACTGGCTTAAGCAATCTGATACACTCATTAGGATTACCGTCCACTAATAGGCAATTCCCCATTTTCAGTAACAGGTTACAGCAAAGTGTAGACAATTCTTTTTCTTTTTCACAAAATTGCAGTGCATGGGGTAAGTATTGCCGCCAGAGGTAGCGGTTCTCCCATCTATTGCTGGGGAAAACTGAAGTAATGTGTTCAAGAATATACACTCTCTGCTTGTCCTGGCCTTCCTGGCTTTCAAACCATCGCTTTGTTATGAGGTGCACTAGGCTGTGCATATCGAAAAGACCATCGGCGTGTTGCTTGCGAAGGAAGCCGTATGCCTGTAGTACACCAATGGCATTCGTCATTTCTTGTTTTGTCTTGAATTGTGGAAAGATTGATTTGGGAATGGCTTTTGCATCAATCTGCGAAATGAAGTTGAGTAAGGTTGCTGCTGGCTGAGATGCCATTTTGATTTGCTTAAACGTAATAAGCCAAGTGGTGACTACAGCACCTTGGGATGGACCATTGTGAGCTTCATCAAAGTGTATTTTTTCCAGCAGCTGAAACTTATCTGCTTCTGTAGATCTCAGAAGCATAAGATATTCACCAGGAGTAATGGAATTCTCGCATATGTAATCAGCTGCCTGTGCAATAGCCAGTGGCAGGTAGCAGAGCTCTTTGACAATAGCACTTATCAAGTGTGTATCATGAACTTTCTGGGGACCTTTCAAACTTCGCTCCAGAATAGTTCTTGACTCATCAGGCGACATCATATCCACCATAATAAAATTGGAACAGTCTTTCACAGCTAACCGAGCCACGGGAATAGAACGTGTAGTGAAGAGAATCCTTCCCATGACGCTCTGTGGAAGATGATGGCCAATTTCGTTACCCGTCGAGCCCTTAAAGGCTTCAATTTCGTCAGCATTGTCGATGATCAAAAGCCAATTTGTAGACTTCTTTGACTCCAAGTAGCGCTTCACGAGTATCCTCGAGTCTTTATTGTTGGTCGTCTTGATATTCAACTCTTCAACAAGCTTCTTACAGGCATTGTCGAATTTGGATATACTGGCACCAGTAAGCCAAAAGACAGAATATTCGGCCTTGGTTTTCTTCACCCAGTACGCAAGGTTCAGGGCTATCTGGGTCTTACCCGTGCCGCCGAGACCTACTAGTGCCAAATGCTGGAAACCACGCCGACCGAAGAGCCTTTCTTTCAACGTAGACAGGACGTCATCACGCCCAACAAAGTAGAGGTTTTCTTTGAAGGGAAGATAATGAACAGGTACACGGCCTACAAATCCTAGAGTTGTTAGTCAATTGGCCTCACTAGAACTTCGTGTGTGGACTAACCCTTCAGTTTTGCAAGCTGTATTGAGGCGCTAGAGCCACTAGAAGGCTCTGTTGGCTGTGTCAAGGCTTGAGAAATGCTGCTTATATTAACAGCCGAAACGAAATCTCGAATTTCTTTTTTGTGTTCTAGGAGGTAGTTGTTGGTGTGTGATGAAATTTTACTTCCTTGTTTCCAATCAGAAGGAGTGACATCCTGCAGGCCATTCTCAACATTGAATCGATAATATTGCTTAGTATAGCTATACCTTTCCTTGAGGCGCAAGTCGACAGCTTTAGAAGCTACAGCCATTTTCTCCAGTGCGTTGACAATAGACTTGTTTGTTTCGCCAATTTCGATGACGTCACCAAGACCCGTACCAATACTGAGAATGAGTATCGGTCGGTCTTGGCAAAACCCTTGGGCTTCGGCAATAAGCCGCTCACATGGATTGTTGTGACCAAAGCCTGCGTCAATAAACTCGATTTCATCTCTGCCAAGTTTGATCGGCCTAAAAAAGGCAGTCGCTGCGGAAGTGGCCCTAGCTACCTCCCAGGTCTTACATTGGGAGAAGCTAGTGGATGCATTGTATGTCGTAAAAAGAGTCGGCAGAGTTTCGATATTGGCCTTAGTTGTAGCTAATACGGCACTAGGAACAACGTTAAAATGTTAGGTGCCAAGTCTCCCAGCGCGGATATTTGTGGCTTACGTCTTGGTGCGTAATGCTTTATCATGGAAAAGTATATCTTCGTGTCCACAGGTATTTGCTACAGGCGTGCCCATCTTCCGCCACTCTATGCACTCCGGGGAAGCACAGTTATCTCGGATTGCCTGTTTGATAGCACGCTCCAGATTCTGGGCTGAAAAAGCACCTGTGGAAGATTCTGGAAATTTCGTTGTTCGTTCGTGGGCGAAAGCGGTTTCGGCAAATATCTTGTATGTCCGAATGGATTGATCGACGGTCATTTCCAATCGACCAAGCATGATGGCAATGATACTATGGAAAGAAGTAGTCAGTGAGAGTTCGTCATGCCAAGTATAATGAGAAACATAACATACCCTCCCATGCTCGTGCCACCAATCAGGTCAAAGATTTCGCACGGCTTTGGCAGTTCATGCAGCCCTGCCGACAATTTGATGTCCTCCATGATCTTTTCGAGAATCAGCAGGCTAGACAATCCCCGAATACCACCGCCATCTATAGATATTAGCTTCATGCTCAACCGATGAGGATAGGAGTAGCATACCAAGGGAAAGGATCCTGAAAGGCCGGGTGGAATTCTGAGCCGAGCCCATCGTAGTTCAACCGACAGAGCAATGTTCGGCAGACGGATATATGCTAATGTAAATGGATGAAGCGAAAGTAAACCCTTGCTGAAAAGAGGGAAAACAATCAGTCAGAACTTTGCTTTCAGTTTTGGCGAGAGCTCAGGATAACGTCAAGAGAAGCAAAGGTCATCGCGATACAGGGTAAAAGAAAGAGAGAGGAAGGTGAAAAGAAAGATCGGGGAAGGTCAAAAGAATGCAATAACTCGTCATATGATGGCAGGGATTCCCAAAAGCCTGCTTCTCGCCCTATTTCTTACCGATTTCAAGGCCGTGTTGATGCGATGTAGTATTTTTGAGTGGCCAGGCATGGTAGATTAACGCCCAACCGATAGGCCGCCATATTCGCTTTTGTCGGGAAGATGTAATGCAGCCTCAGGGCGTTCATGACACACTCAGCACCAGAAATATAGATCATGGCCACAACATTCAGATGTGCGTAGATTATATTTAGGCGCGCAACCCTTTTTTGATAGTTTAATACCGACAACGCCAAGTACGCGTTGTGGTGATAGTTGCATGGTTGTACGTCCGGCTCAAGTAATCACAAGTTTTGGTCACATGGTGATTAGCGTTAGTTGCTACATCGATAGAGAAGGTCATTTTCATCTGGCGCTGGGGCAACTTCGGGTGAATGGTTACATCCCAAGAGAGAACCTCGACATAGAGATACTACATATGTCACGATAATATGTACATGTACAGTATAGGTAGCCAGTACTTCCTATTTCACAATCTTCCACAACCAAGTCTTGAGTAACCCATGTATACAACTCCATAAGTGCTAGAACCTTGCTCGTTTCCCCAATACATATACTTTGTAGCTTACAAAGTCGGTACTCCATACTTGATAGCAGTCACAAACGAGAAGCATATGAAGACAAAGACTACCGAAGATGCGATAATACCCATGTTCAAGTTTTTAGGGAGCTGGCAGAACAAAACTACGTAATAGTTGGCATGCCCCATTCATCAGACCGCGTTGTTCTTTTAAGCATTGCGCCCGCCAAGATAGCTAACACCAACGCTAAACAGAACACAGCCATCACCTCGCCGCCATCCGCCTGCCATTGCAATACTCCAATGTAACGCTACGTGAAGAAGCCAGTATGTCGTGTCTCACAGTTCACGACAGTAGACCCTGAAGCTCTAGCAGGAAGACAACCCTCTTGGTATCTTAAGACCTAAGACAATCCCTCTATGTAGCTAAGATTGCAGAATAGGGGGCAGGCCAAGTCCGCCAAGAGGCAACGATAAATCGAGAAGCACAAAGATGTCACACTTTGGTTCGCCCTAAAACTGTCTGGGAGACACCCGCCCTATCGGGGCGACCTTTGATGACAGACAGAAGCTTAGCCGTGGCCACGAAGTGCCAGCCCCTGCCTCGGTATTACACTTTCGGACTGGTAGACCCGCCGGGCGCAGAGGAAAGTCACCACACAGTTCCTTGCAGTGTCAAGCCCAAGTCTCTCGAGCCTCGTCATCAAAATCTGAAAAACGCGAAACAGTTGTTCGGGCAGCTCAGCTATGTCACCAAGTCACTATTAGTCCTTAAAAAGTTGACCGACCCATAATTATTTTCTTATCGATAAACAGGGATATTAATTTCGCTTGAGTGGGACGAAAAGAAAAGAAAAAATGACGATCGGATTTCTGGGGAAAAAAAGAAGCCATGCCAAGCTACAACACTCAAAATCTTGTATAATATACCCAAAACACGACCGCACAACACGCATATACACCAACTATATAAGTATTTGAAAACGTAACGAGCTCTCGCCACTCCGAATTCCCCTTCCCACCAAGCCTTTTAGAGAAGCCCCTCCTCAACCCCTCCACATGGCTCCGACTGCCTCACGGGCAAAGAAAGCGACAAAGAAATCCAAAAAGCCAGCCATGTCGCTCCAAACACTGATCGAAACGGCCTACTCCAAATTGAAGCTTGGAGACATCGAAGAGGCTGAACAGGCTGTCTCCTCGGCCCTCCAACTTGCCAAGGGCAGCCCCGACTCGGAACTGTTGTGTCTCAACCTAATGGGCCAGATCTGTATTGAGGCCGGCGAGCCCGACAGGGCACGGGAATACTTTATGCAGGCCGTATCTCTAGACCCAGAAGGCGACAAGCCAGACGCTACCGGTGGTGGGCCAGAGAAGTTCTCGTGGCTGGCACAGCTGAGCGAGATTGGCGGCAAGGACTCTGTGCAGTGGTATGAGAGAGCAGCACGTGCGTTACGCACCCAAATCCAAGCCCTTGGCGACAAGACCTCGACATCAGCAGCACCACTAAGCACTGAAAGCGAAGTTGCCGTGCTAGAGAAACAGCGGGCCCTAGCCACAGTGTTGTGCTCCGTGGTCGAGGTGTATATGACGGACCTATCGTGGGAGGCGGATGCAGAGCAGCAGTGTGAGGCTCTGGTTACTGAGGCGTCTCTCACGTGCCCAAACTCGCCCGAAGTGTGGCAGACGGTGGCCAATGTGCGGATATCGCAGGAACGCGACGATGACGCACGTGCCGCGCTGAAACGAAGCTTGGAGTTGTGGGCCGAATTGCCGTCCAACGACCCGGCAGTTCCTGAATTCGCCGAACGTATCAGCCTAGCTAAACTGCTGCTTGAGGTCACGTTGATGGATGAGGCACGCTTTGTGCTCGACCGCCTTGTCAAGGACGACGACCACAGCGTTGAGGCATGGTATCTAGGAGGCTGGCACCGTTTCTTGGTTGGCAAGGCAGCAGCGGGGGAGGGGGGTCGTAGTGATGAACATGTCTCTATGTGGCAAGCTGCAAGACGGCGCCTGAGCCAATGCCTGCACCTGTACCAGACATTGGATTATGAAGACGAGCGGCTGCATGACCATGCCGTAGAACTGCTAGGCCAGATCCAGGAGAAGCTGGGTGAGCCTACAACTGATGATGACGAGACTGATGTGGAGGATGTCGACGAGGAGGACGATGGTGAAGACGAGGAGATGCAGGGGTAGAAATGGTGTTAAAAGGGCCTTGGATATTGTGAAGCGGATCGAAAATGGTTAGATAAAACTGGGTTTTCTGGGTACTGAATATGATTTTAAGGGCTCTTTGTCCGCTGACTTTTCTTACCATGCAGTATATGCATGCGAATACATGGCATGACGTCTAGGCTTCTACCCAACAAGCCTGAGACTGATAGTAAACTTGCTTACATATAAATTTCCCTTCTCTTTTAAACCTGTCTATCGCTTCCCGCTATTTTCTCATGCTGCCACCTGCATCTTCGCCATCTTGTCGACTGGCGCATCGTCGTCATCACCTTCCTCATCACCCTTCCCTGCCAAGCCGCTCTCCCACAGCTGCTTGCCCGTCAGCTTCTTCTCCTCCTTGACTTTGAGCTTCTTCATCTCGGCCAGGCGCTCCTCCTCGGCCCTCTCTTTAGCCTCGGCCATTTCACGGCGGAAGGCCTCGCGCCATCTAGTAAACGACTCTGGCGTCACAGGCTCACCCTGGAACTTTTTGTTTTCTTCGCGCTCAGCTTGCAACGCAAGCTCCTCTTGCGCCTTGTCTACTACTTCTTTTCGCTCAGCTGCGATCTGCTCTGCCCTTTCCCGTACCCATGATACTAGCGTGAATATCATGGGCATGCCCAAGTTCTCCTGCACCACTTCCTTCATCCCTTCCATTATCTGGTCGCGATCATCGGCCACGGAAAGGTACTTGTGCCCTGGCACGCCGGGCACCGTTAAAATGTCCAGAATCGGCTCGACGTCGGGGTATTCTTCAGGGTAGCGCACGTTGAGGAATAGAGACGTGGTGGGCTCGCTATCTTCGCTATCCTCGGCAGGCATGTCCAGTGACACTAGCACTCGGTATTCGGTTTCCGATACAACTACAGATCCTAATGTTAGTCGCAATATGCGGGCTAAAGCTATGGGGCTGGTTCCTACATGCCTGTGATTTCCTCGGGGAAGATGGAGTTGAGCACTTCACGCTCCTCGTCTTGCTCCTCAATACCCATGATAGCGGCTGGTTATTCTTGTAGGGGGCTAGTCAAAGGCCCACGTATAAGAGAGTATAAATGAATATCAAAAAGCAAAGTCTAATAAGGCTGGGTGTCTTTACTAGTTGACAATTGCAATTTTCCCAGTCGATTTTGCTCAAGATAGCAAGGCTGCGTGCGTGTGGTGGTGTAGGATTTATTTTCCTGCCTGCCCCGCCAAAGACAATGACGAATTACGACAGACTCCCGTTTTAGGGAGTCAGCGCCTGAAGCAGGCCCTGCTATAGCTTAAAACAGGACGTTAGAGGGCCCTGGCCATCCGAAACCTTGGGCGCTTCTTAGGGCACTTCCACTTTTTTGCAGGCATGTTAGAGTGGTGGGATAGTGCCCATAGACGATGACAGCCCGGGCTTTTAAAGCTTGGTATGATATCATGCAGGTTTATTATTCACGGTCACCTTAATTGAGCTTGAGTGCAAGTTTGTATGACAGAGTTTCAAGATTGTAGTGGCCAACCGCCAGCAGATCACATGTTATGTATATTGCAATTTTAAGCCAATCCACTGCCTTGAAAGTGCCCACGCTCTATGGTACATGTGTAGCCGATCTATCTTGTGTCGGCTAGACTCACCTGAAGACAAGGCTCCTTACATCTCAAGTAGCTTGTACAGGTGTGTTAGCTGTTGCTATCATGGCCCTCATGACACCACAGCACATTCTGCTACGGATGTAGTACATATATCCCATAGTAGCCATCTATAGAACACAGTAGCAACTCATAGAGATTGGTGACTAAAGCTCTGCTTGCCCAGCCTTGACCAGAGGCCGTACACTCAAAGCCACCGTGTCTCAGACAGTTTGCATTGCACCTCAATGGCTCTTGCGGCCCTTCAAGCGGCATCCATGTGGCTCTAGCTTTGCCCTAAAGGGATAAAAGCCAAAGTAGCCTCTAACAAACCTATCCCTTCAAAGCTCCGTCGCGGGTTTTTTTGTCACAAGGTTCATTCGATACCCCCACGGCGAGTAGTTTCAAACGTCCTTTCCCTCCTTTGTGACAATACCTCCCTTGCCATCATCACAGCTAAGGCCTAAAGCCTTGAGTTCAAGCACAAGCTCATCAATCTTCCCAATCTTGGCAAGCTGTTCGGGCAGTAGCGTTTTCCCATCGCTCTCCTTTTCTTGGAGGTCACGGGCCTGCTTGAGTTTCTTCTTCAGCCCACGAGCCTTCTTCTCACGATCGACTTCTACCTCGATTGCGGGGCCTTCAGGTTCAGCCGAGGGAGCTTTTGCATCTTCTATCGACTTGCTTTCCTTTTCTACCGGCGCAGACAAAGTGACGTTTTCAAAGGACTCTCTTGGGGTAGCCGGTTTTTGCGGAGAATCATCTCGTCTCCAGGACATCTTCAGGTAGGCTGGTTGATTGCTGTGAGACCGGGTCGGCGTGGACGGAGAAGAGGATATGGGGGTTCTGGTAGAGGGAGAAGCACGTGCAGAAGCAACAGAGGAAGAAGGCGTTCTAGGAGGTGTATTGTTTATCTCGGAAGGAATTCTTGAAGGCGGTGTCGGCCGATCCGTGTACTCGGCACCGGGTGGTCCACGAGCATGATGCTGAGCGCGGCCCTGAGCAGCGCGGGGACGGAAACGCTCTATGTCTTCGGCGGGACGGAAGCCAGGGCGGATACGAATGGCTTTGCGCGTGGTGCCGTCGGGGCGGACCGATTCGGGAATCACGCGGTTGCCACCATCATCGACAACGATGCCAGCAATTGTAGGAGTCGCGGGTGGCTGTGCAGTGGACATTCTAGAAAGCCAAGGCCACAGATGTCGGCGTAAGTCCCAGCGGAATGGGTAGTCGAGATATGATCTGCGGCAGGATAGGATCCCGGGATAAACGATGAGGGCTACGGCCGAAACGAGCCTCTAGTTACAAAATTTCCAGGTTATATAAGTTTAGGCAAACGAGGGTGAGGGGCAAGAAAAGAGATCCAAAAGGCAACGGGAGATAACTAGAGGCTAAAAAAGTAGATACCGCTTTTGAAGATGAAGTTGAAATCTCAAGAAGTCTTCACTAGAAAAATCAGTGGAAGAACCTTGGTAGAGACTCCATTTATTTTTAGATCAGTTGCTCATTTAACCCTTAACCCTAGCTGCTCTCTAGACCTATACAATATTTAGGGCCTAACCTCAGTTGTCTCATTTTGAATCATCTCTGTGTCAAATGTATCAACGATTAGTTAGCTCAGAGTAGTAGGCCACACTGCAGGAATCAAACTTCCACTTAGATTTGATGTGCGGAAAATAGGCACGGCCTCAATACTACTACCATTAACAGCGGCTGCAACGGTTACACGTGATGTCCAATGGTGATAGAGACCTGCAAGTACAAGCGAGACTATGCGGCAAATATTCTATCCATGGGCCAATATGTGATAGGACAGCGCTCTGGACCGATCGTAAGAAAGGCCCTGCCCATCAGCTATAGCTCCATCACTATTTGCCCAGACTTGAACGTTGAAACTATTAGAAGTATGGATTTTACTCTATCTTTATCTTTATCTTTACCTTTAATGCTACTTAATAGGAACCTTCTGATTCAAGTGGCACGGGATATGGAGATTAGATGTTGTTAAAGGTATATTAAATACTTAAATAGCCATGCCACAGTCACAGTGTATATCATCAGCATCAAGAACAGCTTCGAGGGAGTGGTCCTTAAGCTCATCGTGCTAGTGACACCCTACCAGCTGCATTCCTAACAGGTGACTATACAGACTTTGGCTATGAAGGAGTAGTCCTGTTGTATGATATCTTGAGCCTATTGCACATGGAGCAGGAAACTTGGCTTCCAATATACGCACCGATATAAAAGTTCACTAAGCCGTCTTGTGCGACTAGCAGACGCCTTTACAGTATTTATGCGTTAAACTCAAGTGATCCTGGCTTTTAACATATGGGCCTAGGGCTATCGAAAGATATCCATTGGTAAGTTTCCAAGCTAATATTGATCTAGTGTAGTACTGCTAACTACTGCACATATGGCAAAACAACGGGTCGGAGATAGGGTTGGGACATTATAGGCATACCGCGTCGTTGGCCAGCAGCAAACCCGTTGTCATTCAGATGTATACTGCCCTGTGGACATTACCATCCAACCATAGCCTGCTAGTTTTGGCAGCAGGGAGCTATCCTTGGGCACATGACATAGGTCTTCCCGGTGGTAACTGGAACACCACGCTCCTGGCGTATTCCTTTGCAAAATGGAAAGCAGAAAGACTCTATCAGTGAGCTATCTAATCTACGCACCCGATATTTGTGAGCGCTCTTGGAATAGGATATATCCATACTACAAAGCTGCAAAAGCTTTGGAACCACCTGAGTACGCAGTAATAGAGGAAGGGGATGCTTTAATAACTATCTACCCTAAAGGCAACGCTTAATAGGCTTGAACAAGACGAAACGGCTAAAAATCTAAAAAGCTAATTTCACTGTTTGAGGACACTTTCGAAAAACGAGCCACAGTCATGGTAAATGGTAGCAACTATACTTGCCATGTCTGTACATATTCCCAATAATACGCTTTGACAACGGCCATTCATACGAAGGGAATTTTACTGCTCGAGGATGTAATGGAGACGGGGCGGAACTGCGAAAGCTGACAGTACTCATTTCCTGACTTGCCAGCATGAGCAAGTATCGGAATATGCTAACAGTAGGCTGTTTGAAGAGATCATTTCACTAGCTTTGAAGGGAGTGGGGATGTGAAAGACAGCCCCAAAAGTCTCTCAAATCCTCAACATGGGCTTGCACAAGCATCAAAATGAAAAAGTTAGTTTGATTGCTTGAGTATGAAGACGTAGCATATCCCTCGCTGCTAATAGTTCTATACCTCCGGTATCTCAGCAAAAGCCCACGTTAAGACGCACTAGCAATGAAAATCCAGCAGGTTAATTAATTGTTGCTCCAAGATGTAAAATCAAAACTCAACGATCCTTCTGATATCTTGCGACTCCTCAGTTCCTCGATTCTGACACCGGGAGTCCGTCGTAGAGGTTAGCCTTAAGCCCCAATTAGGCTTCACCAACACAATGGCCAACCTCAGGCGGTTTCATTAATACAGAGCTATCCATGCCAACTACTGTCAGAGCAGCTATCTGAAAACTACAATACCACCTACAGTGGTGATTTGTTAGCCACGCCGGAGCTGTAGGGCTGTTATTGAGGGCCACAATCCAGAATAGAAGGCAGTGAAGCAGAACAGGAAAATAGCAGACACTGCCTATATATGCTCTACCATGTAGTACTTCCGTAGCCTTCTAGTTATTCTCCTTTTACCCACCATCGCTCAATCAAGACCGTTTACGCCGGACAGCATTGCGTCACAGACCGTACCAGTTTTTCCAATATGGTTCTTTTCTACTCTTACAACATTAACTCAAGTTAGTATATTTCTTATATGCATTTCAAAAATCAGCCACGTGTTTTTCCAACCAATGTCTAATATCAATGAGGACGCCGATCGTAGCCCGTACCTTTTCAGACACATGTCGTTGCCCTTAACATGGAAACAATTAATTGTCGAGCCTTGGATACCATTAACACAGGCCGCCAAACACCTGATCTGCTTCAATGACTAGAGTTTTGAGAAGATCGGCCGTCTAGTAGGCTTCAACAAGGCCTCTAAGGTCTGGTGTCGCCCACTAATTATCAACTACCAAGTATTCCAAGTTAAAAATAGACTCGTTATGGGCCTGATAAAAAAAGCCCCAGGAAAAGAATCTCACTATAAAATAGGCGCTACTCAGCAGAGAACCTACTTCGGTCTCCTGGGCCGTAAGATCTGCTATTTGGTGGCCCATTTCTGAGTTGGCGGTAGTTTTGTGACTTCACTCAACGTTTGTGTTGTTGTCTTGGAGAACCCCTTTCTCTTAGTCCAACCGTATCCTAATAAGAGATGGCAGTTTGAGCCCAACCATCAGCATGATACGATACGCCTCTCCAAGTGCACTATCGGATCTAAGAGACTTAGGACATACGAACAACATCGGCCGGAAAATATGGCGTAGATATCTCGAATATGTCTATATGGGGAAAATATTTGTCTTTTCTCTCCAGCAAAGGCAGGAATGCCCGAGAGCATCTCTCATCTGGCCTATCTTGATCTTCGAGAATAACTTGTATAGACTTGATGGCCAATAGCTGCAGCCATTATAATGTCTGGCTGAGAATGCAGCTGGCGGGTAAGCAATTATCCATTGGTCCAGATTTCCTTCCATTATCTGTGGGTATCACGAGCAACACTGCTTTGCAATAGCAGGCTTCAACTAGAAACCACCTACTTGCACGCATACTTAGTGTACTGCGTATGCTTACATCTAGGCACAGTAAAAACATCCCATTCAATCTCGGCATCAAAACGATATACCCAACTAGCATGGCACCATCATAGAAGCCTAATCATTCAGCTCAGCCAAGTACGTATTAGTCGTAGGAGGGGGGTTTACGTGTCTCCAGGTCCCACGCAAGCTCAAAACTAATATTCGAAAAACTACATGGCTATCTTTTGTTTCATGTTAGATAAGATGTTGAAAAGACCAGCCACGGCAATCGTACACTGAGCACCAAGCAAGAAAGCTTCTCCAGGAGTAGCACCTGCACCCTGCACTTCCAGTTACCAGATATTTATGATCCTTCTAGCCAGCAGCTTCATATTTCTCGTATTGCTCCTTATAACACGAGTAGATTTGATGTCGCAGTTGTATATCACACGCGAGTCCTGCAGACAGCCTCTTGATGGCTACACATAATATTATTACCCAAGAAAACACCTAAAACACCTTGCCTGACCCATTTATACCAATCTTAATACTCCAAATACTCTAACAAAAATTCCACAACCATTTATGTTCACCCCCTTTAGCAAAGAAACTTGTATATCCGCTTCCACTTCGGCCATGACCGCCGTTGTGTGTGCTCCTGTGCAATAAGGAGAGGCAAGTTAAAGTCGCGACGGCCCGTATCAACGTTGATATCAGATTCGGAAATAAACGACGTCCGGTACCACAATTTGTGGCCAACATAAAAGACCAGCACAATAGGCACAGCAAGATACGCCAGGAAGAAGTTGCGTGCTAGCTGCGTCGCTGTCATCGTTTGGTATCCAATCGGCCATGCCCCAACCCAAAACTGAGCCCCCAGGACAAAGCAATTAAGCCCAAAGCCAACATATGAGCCAAAGATACCAACCTGCGATTGGAAAGCAAGTTCTGAAACAGCCCGGCCATTGGCAGCCCAGGCGCGGCGGAAGCGAATATGCGCAAGACAGATAGAGCCCCAGGTGAAAACAGACGATAGGCCTGACGCCGCTAGTAGCCAGTCAAGCACGACTGACTGCTGGGCAATGTCGGCCAGGTAAGCCACCATTCCAATAAGCCCGGCTACCAAGATAGCAACGAGCGGGCGGCCCTTGCGATCAATATAGGATAGAATCTTGGGCGCTTGGTTTTGATCTGCCAATGCTGCAAGGGTACGAGATGATCCAAAGACGGCAGAGTTGCCAACTGACAGCACAGAAACAAGGATAACAGCGTTCATAACGGATGGCAAGACTTCGATTTTTGCATGCTCAATCGCAATGACAAAGGGAGACGCGTGGGCACTAACACCCGTACGAGTATAGTCTGTGAGTCGCTCTTCAGTGTAAGGCACCAAAAGGCCAATGAGCAACAGGGCGGTGATGTAGAAAATGCTAATGCGCCAAAACACCTGCTTGATCGCCGTGGGCAAAGACTTTCTTGGGTTAGCTGTCTCAGCAGCCGCTAAACCAACAAGCTCGGTACCGGCAAAGGAGAAGGCTGCTATAACAAATACACTGCAAAGACCCTTGAAGCCGTTGTTAAAGGCCCCTGGATCAACCCAGTACTTTCCGCCAATGTACCCAGTTCCAGGGTAGCCGCCACAGTTCAGGACAATGCCTAGTAGACTTGCCAATAAGTTAGCAAGGCTTAGCGTGGCCAGATACCGGGGGGGAGTACTCACATAAAGCCGAGAACGGCTATGATTTTAATGATTGCAAATGTGAACTCAGCTTCACCATAGCCCTTGACACCAAAGAGGTTGGTGACCATGATAAACACTAAAAATAGCGTGACAAACGGGGCTCGCGGCATGTCCTGGTCCCAGTAGTTCAAGACTATGGATGCTGCAATAACTTCCAGAGGCAATACTACGACCCATTGGAAGGCGTAACTAAGAAATATGTTAGCACGACAAACTACACAGAGTGTTGAAGATTATGACGCACTTCCAGCCCATGGCAAATCCCCAGGAGGGGTCGAGGAACCTAGTCGAATAAGAAGCGAAGGAGCCGGCAACAGGGAAGGCTACAGCAAGTTCGCCCAAGGCCTGGCACGTACAATACAGCATGAAGCCAATGACAGTGAAGGCAATCAATACCGAAGCAGGACCTCCAGCTTGTAAAGCCTTTCCAGACGCAACGAAAAGACCAGTGCCTATTATTATATGCGAGTTAGCCAGGGCGAGAGAGACTAAAGTGAGGGTTCAAGGCCATCGCAGTACCTATAGAGCCACCGATAGCAATCATTTGCAAATGGCGGCCCTTGAGTTTGCGGGCTAGAGCAGAATGTGACGTCTGCAAAATGCTCATCTCAATGTCGTAGTAGTGGCCGCCATTTGCCAATGTTGCCGCCCGAATTTGGGCCTCTTCCTTTGGATCTCTGGGGGTGATGCGCAGAGTAGGATCGCGCTTGAAGCTGTCGATGAAGCTGGATAGGAATGGCTCTTTCGGCTTAACATCGTACATGGGCTCGCGCAGGGTAAAGCTGGTGTCTAGAGCCCATAATTCGTTGCCAAGCTTGAGCTCGTTGAGCTCGATATCCCGTTTTGAACGTCGCAGATGTCTCATGTCAGCGTGCAGTAAGACTGAAGAAGGTGGAGTGATTCCGAAAGGAAGGAGGAGGGAAGAGTGACTTCGCAATCGGTTATCGCTGATACGCGGGCGAGAAGGCGAAGTATGATGCAACCTAAGGTACTACTTGTTTGCTAGAAGATAAGGGAAATCGCGCAGTAGAATAGATTCCGCAAGGTGCGCATAAAGCTGTAGATAAGAATACTATGAGTCTATGTTGTGGAACGTCGGCAGGATATAGTAGCGCGCATGTATATCGTCACTATCGGCAGTTTGGTTGTTTCAAGGGATATCCGCTGAGGTCAATCTTTTTCTTTTCAGGTCCACGTATTCGAGGGCATTGTAGTCTGGCTTTCTCTCTAAAGCGACGAATCGGAGGGCAAGAGAAGAGACCAGCAGACAGGACGAAAGAAAAGGCGAGTTCGTTTTTGCGAATTCAATCAGATTCGACTCAGCCTGGAATTAAACTTGATCCATGCCCCAACAAGATGTATAGTCAGACCAACGGCAAGTGAGAAGGAAGTACGTCGGTCGGTTAGAGTCTTGGTGTTGCTGCTGTCCACAGGCTGATGAGAAAAATAGGAATCTTCGACTAAAAGACGAGGTAGGTGGCGCGCAAGATCACAGTACGTCGAGGAGCAGCGAGAGAAAAGGAAAACTGCTGTGCACCGATAAAAGTGGACGTAGCCTCACCAAATAAATTCGGGAGGAGAAAAAGAAAAAGAACATGACCCGAGCTTTACTAAAAAGCCAACAAATGACAGTCTTCATGAGCCATTAAGCAGACTTCTGCCTTTGGTGCTATGCCTCAAATAGCGTCTTTCAGTTTCAATAGAGGAGCAAAGGCGCGCAGGTGGCCCGGGCTGAGAGGCAATGGATGGCCAAGATGGCACTCTAAATAAAGACATGTCGCGATGCCCTTGTTGAGACTGTCTATGGGAAGAGGATGGAAGAAGCAGAATAGCTGCGGGCATGATGAGAAGCACACATATTTTCAAGCTTATACAGTGACAAAGAAGGACAATAACGATGGGAAGAACGAGGGAGGGGAATGTGAAGGAAAAAAATAGGAAAAAATGTTAGCCGCGAAAATTTCTCTCCATACGCGCGTCAAACGGGCAGTATAGCACCAGGAAGCCTACAAGCCCTGCCTAGACTCTCATTCCTCTATTTTCGCTTTTCTTTATCGTTCAGCTGCCGCCCGAAGGCTTTTTCTCGCCTACCTCAATATCTCGCTGTGCTCGTCGCGATCGATCAAATGACCACCAAGTTCCCATCGTCAGTTTCTGCCTGTGGCAACAGACTTAGGCTCACCCCTGCACTCTCCCTGTCTGTCTGTTCTTTTTTTGTCTTCGTCTAATCCATCGTTCCTTTTGCAGCCCAGCTAATCGCGATAGGCTACTTTGCCGACCAGAGACCCAGGGACGGAAGATTCGTCTGCAGTTCCACGACAAGTCCGAATGCCAATTATACTACGCTCGGGGGGGGGCAGCAATTCTAGTTACCATACGCCTTGCTCGTCCTATCCGCCACCGCCTTCTCCTCCGGCTTTGTGCAATATAGACTAGGCCCGGCGCGGACGCTCTTCTTCATGTCGCCGTCGCCCCTCTCCAACGCTAAGAGTGGGCCCGAGTTTCTGAGGACTTCCCAGCGCTGAGCCTCATACTTAGCCCTCGTCTGCTCTACACCCGTCCCTCCAAAAAGGGAGATAGGCCTTGTCATCTTGTGAGACAGACAACATTGTTCTTTGGCTCTTCGCGGAAAAAGGATCCGGCACCCCTTGACGCTGCCATGCACATAATACAGACAAAGTTAGCCTGGGGGGAGCTCTATTGTTTTTAGGCATCTCGCCCCACGTAGCCGTAACGCCCCGGATATAACAACTCATTGTTTCTTGCCTCCAGAGCCCGGCTGCACCCCGATCTCGCGCTTGTGAAACTCATCGCCGACCAGGGAGCCTGTACCTAACGAAAAAGCCCCGGAAACAATGAATACCATCTTTGACCAACACTGCAGCTTGTCGATTTGCACTTTTCTAGCGCCGCCACCCGCTGAAACTTGGCCTGCGTTTCCCTAAAGCTAGGTGTTCCTTGCTCTATTTCCGAGAGTACCCGATACAGGCTTATAACACAAAGTCGCCGATGAGCATGTTAGTTGTGGTACATCTTGGCCAAAAACGGAAGCACATTTCCTGCGAGCACATTTGAGAACAAAATTCTGCAAAATCCACGTACATTATTTGGCTGTATGATTCAACGCCTACTTACTGGTCTATGTAAATCCAAGCAGAAGAAAATTCGTACTATGCACGAGCACACAAAACGAAAGTCTCAGTCGCATTAACCTGGCGGTGATGGACCGGCATTTCCACAAAAGGGGCATGTGACCAAAAATGCGACCAACCATTGCAGAGCCTCCTTTTCAGATACACTACCATTATCTTTCCTAGCCTCTCACATCTATCCATAACTCATAGAGTTGGCTTTCGCTACTGGCTTAAAACTTTTCAGTCCAGATGACTACATGCGTGTCCTGAGGCCAAAACTGTGAGGGGTGGGCTATCGTTGTCGCTAGCAAGCAACAGCTCCTTACCATGGATGGTGACTGATAATTTCAATTTTATGACATCTGCCTCAGGCCCTCAAGATAGAGCCCGCAATATGTTCGCCGTCCTCCTTATTGAGAAAAAACGGAGGTAGTGAAACTTTTGTTCCGGTTCTTAGCGTATGCGTGTCTTTGTCTTTGTGATCAAATATATAACCACTTGAGTTTTCGTTGATAGCCCATGCCCAAACCTGAGTCCTCATACACATCGCCGCCCACTCCCATCATACACATATCACTTTAGTCATCACACACACTTAGGCTTCATACCTAATCAACAAAGTACCCTACATCCATTATGTCTTACAGCAAACTAGGGGGACGCTTCTGCTCTGTCCGTGCAAAGCAAGGCCTCCCTCGTCGTTTAGCAGCTAACAGCTACTACACAAAACTTGCTAGCCCATACGATTGCCAGAACAACCTTCGACGAGGCTTTGCCTGTACGGCCACCAGCCGCATTCGTGACTTCTTCCCTGCACAAGAAACCAAGGCTATCCGCACAACGCCGCCAGCTTGGCCACATCATGGCTATACCTATGACGAAATGCTCAAGGTTGTTCCAGGGCACCGTAAGCCTCGCACCGTTGGCGACTGGGCAGCATGGAAATTCGTTCGTCTCTGCCGGTGGGGAATGGACTTTGTCACAGGCATGAGTAAGGCCCAAAAAGCCCAGGCCAATGTGCCAGCAGGACAGGTAGTCACTGTAAAGCCACTGACGGAGACTCAGTGGGTAAGTAACACTCTCCTACTGCCATGCTCGGTAGCAAATATCGTAGTCTATTTCTAACGGTCGTCTTCCTCGTCTCCTTCTCTTCTAGCTTATTCGCTTCATTTTCCTCGAAAGCATTGCCGGAGTCCCAGGCATGGTGGCCGGCATGCTCCGCCACCTTGGATCCATCCGCCGTTTGCGCCGCGACAACGGTTGGATCGAGACATTGCTTGAGGAAAGCTATAACGAGCGTATGCATCTGCTTACGTTCCTCAAGATGTGCGAGCCCGGCCGCTTTATGAAACTCATGATTATTGCCGCCCAGGGCGTCTTCTTCAACGGCATGTTTGTGCTGTACCTCATGTCCCCGCGCATCTGCCACCGCTTCGTTGGCTATTTGGAGGAAGAAGCCGTTCACACCTATTCCTGGTGTATTCAGGAGATTGAGGCCGGACATTTGCCAAAGTGGACAGACGAAAACTTCCGGATTCCAGATATTGCCGTGTCGTACTGGAACATCCCGGAGGGCCACCGCACCATGAAGGATCTGATCTACTACATCCGCGCCGATGGTAAGTACCTTTTTCTCTTCCTTTGCTTGTGGTATATGAATAGCCCGCTAACCTTTTGTGCCTACAGAGGCTACCCATCGTGGTGTCAACCATACACTAGGAAATCTAGAGCAGAACACTGACCCCAATCCGTTTGCCAGTGTCTACAAGAGCGACCACAGCAAACCCAACCCGACCCTCAAGCCCACCGGCTATGAGCGCAACGACGTTATATGAATAGCGAGAGACTGCGTATGTTTCATTGTTATGAGCGTGCACTACAAAGTCGTAGTGAAAAACTCCTTTAGTAGGGGCATGTTGGACAACTCTCTACTCTGTGATTTTTTTTCTTTTGTGTCTTTTTGTCTTTGCCTTATTGTAATGTACGACGAATAGAGCGTTATATCAGCATAACTAAGCAGTTTTTTCTTCTTTGGCCTTCAGCGTTGGTGTTCCGTTCCCTCTCTGCAGTGCGCGTTCAACGGCCACAAGACTGACTATAGCTAGCCACCATGTATAGCGCCCAATGTAACCGAATCAAACGTTAAAACATTGTACGCGATATACAGGGATATCATATGGAGGCCTCCTACCTTAAGGGGTCTTTTATGCATTTTCACATGAAGAAAAGAAAGCCTGTCTATATGCTGTGAGCCACACATACCAAGTAGCGAGCGAAGTCTAGTGAAACCCTAAGCTAGATGTACAGAATCACATGGTGCTTGTCAAAAGTCTGCCTTGCTAGCAATCAGCACCTATGTTCTTTGTCTTATCTCTTCTATATTTGGAAGCAAGAATAAAATACGATGGCAACCCTACAGCTGTCCAGGCATTCGGCCAATTCATGTGATCTCAAGGCCTACCAAGTGACAATACAAAACATGAAATTGTATACCAGATGACGCATGTCACCAGGCAGCCAAAGGGAGACTCTTCGTATTTTTCATCAGATGGCCTTCTTTTTCAGACCAAAAATAGCTGTAGATAAGGGGAAGTAAAGACACGGGAACTTGCCCCTCTCCGTTGGTTGCATACACTTATGCACACATGCATATCGATAACAGCACAAGAGATAAATGACCCATACAGTCATCGGAGGATAGGAACAGGGTAAGTCTAGAACATGGTCGGGATGTCAGGATGTGGGGGCAGAGAAGGGAGAGAAAACAAGATATTTGGCACACAATACCATAGCTCGTGAGTTGGCGCAGTTAGGAATAACAGAACCATGAGAGGAATAGTCACCAGAAAGGAGATAAATATGAAAGCTCGAGTACAGTACAGGATCGGCATTCCTCTCCGCTTGCTCTCTATCGAAGCCACAATCTCAGTCAACCACCTGAAGCAAAGGCTGAGTCGACGTAGATGAGCTGTGGAGAACTGCAAGTATATCTATGTTGTACGTGTGTATGTGACGCCCATTTTAAGCGCCAGCAAGCGACTCGTTCCCTACTCTTTTGCTCTCGCCCTGCCACTGCCACTGCCACTGTAAGCTTTGTCTCATTGTTTTGTCTTCCTAAGCTTTGTTCTTTTGTAATTATCATGTTGGCCGTTTGTTGGGACCAGCTTCAAAAAAAGAAGGGGAACAATGAATAAAAGAAGAATGGGAGTCACACTAAGGATTTGTTGTTGCACTGCCACAAAGACCAAAGATTGCGCGGGGGTGGGGGGCATGAAGCATGAAGCCAGGTTTCAGGAAGATGACAGAAGAAATATAGAGAGAAGGGAAGACCAGACACAGCATTTGTTTTTCTTGGTGAAATATTTTTGTCGAGACGAATATGCAAACTTTTCTTGCCGTTACTGACTAGCCTAAGCATCGAGCTCGCATGGCTTGGCTTCTGATCTTTCTCGCCTTGGCTCATGCAGTTTAGAAGCACGACAAGACCCTTTACCACCGTAGGCACCGTTTTCCACGCTTTCTAGAAGCAACAGGGGGTCCATTAACACCAAGAAATAAGACAAGAGAAGCAGCATTAGCGAGCATAATAAACCAAGGTTAGCCTATATGCCAGCTTAGGCTAGACCAAGCGCTGGCCTGTTAGATGCTTCTGAGAACGAAATACGCTACGAAAATACACTATGCCCCGTAACAGCCGTCTTGACAGCAAATTCCCGGGCGATTCACGCGTAAGTTGGGATTATCTGGTCTAAACATGGTAGGAAGTCGGCCGCAAAGCAGCCAAAGTTACAGACACAATGTTGTGCAGCATTCCTGGATGGAAATCCCCGAGAACGCTTGATAAATGGCTATGGTTTTACTTGGCCGTAGGGCTGTGTTCCTTGGTGCACTGATAATACGACAAGTAGCAGCCTTTTTTTTTTTCCAATGCATTAGTACTTTATGACATATTCAATATACCTCGGGCACGGCGGCCAGGTGTATCAGCTTCCCAGACTTCGTGGAAGCAGAATCCAGGGCCCAAAACGCCGCGATCGCCTTGTTCTCTCGTTGTCGTGAGTGCATGAGCCAGCTATAAATCTTCACGGTCATCGTTAGCGCGCATCCTATTGGCTTAGCCTCTATAACTAGCCCGAAGCTACCAGTGGTCGCTTCTTTTTCGTTTCCCTGTCTATGGTCCGTAGATCTTTCTTTTTTTTTTTTTTTTCACATAGCACAAGAAGCCCATTGACATCATGGCTCCTAGGAGAAGCATGGGGTTGATGAATGATAGAGACTCGGGCCTTGGACTTGAGGTCTGAGGGTCGGTCGGGGAAAAGAACCCGAGATTATTGTGTGGGAGCCCAAGTCAGAAGGCAGGGAACAGACAAAGAAGGCCAAAACCCGATTATATCAGGGAGCCGAAGGCAGCTTCTAGTTGGCGGTCATCGGCTTTCAGCAAATGTACCAGAACTGCAGCTCTAATCGATAGACTTTATCCCCCTATTGCTGTGTGCTTTATAGCATTGCATGCTGTTTAATGGCCGTGCGACTTCCGTAAGGCTACACGATGCACAGCAATAACAAGCTGTGTGACGTTTCGACAAGAATAATACGGCGTCTTCTTTGACATGAAACAGACTGCTGGTTTGAGGAGAGTTTCTTGTCTTTTTTTCTTCCTATTGTGCTCCTATTTCCTCACGTTCCCTGCTTCGCTCTGTGCTGGCTCTGGTCAAGCGGGGTACTTGGTATCTGCGGCAGCATACGATGTGGTCCCAAGTACTCCGTGCGGCGGGAAAAAAGTCGGACGCCAGCTACTGTACGAATATGCGCCCCCAAAAGGCTGGACTGGGAACAGAATAAGACGAAGACGGTCTTATGGCCCGTTCTGGTCATTTCCCAGAGCCTGCCTGGTCTTTCCTTTGCCAGCACCGAGGCCCCATTTAAATTTCCAAAAAAGGACTGCGACAAAGTTCCTGCCCTTTTTGAGCAAGTGTGTAATGTATGTACCATATCACCTACACACTCATATGCAACTGCACATAAATATGGTTCGTCACCTTGGGAGGTTTCGCGCCTCTGCATTGGGACGCACTATATTAATACATGCACATTTTATTTAACGCCTTTGCTAGGTCGATTTCTTTTGCTCGCTTGATTGCTATTGGGGTTGAGTGGAAATGGGAAAGAGCGCACGGGGAGAATATGTAGTTGCTAGACCCCAAGATCTGTTTCCACCTTCCCTTTTTGAGCTACTTCTCTTCCTCTTCTCCTCCACACATTTCCATCTCTTCTTTCGTACCTCCTTCTCTTCTTTATCCCGTCCATCTTGCTTTTATTTACATATATATATATATATATATATATATATTCTTTCTATTGGCTACTCTCTCTTGTTTCCCACCTGCCCTTTTCTCTTTGCTCGATTTTATCAAACAAAAAAATAGTTTTCTATTTTTCCTGTGTTTATATTACTTGGGAACAACCGACCCTTGGACTTGTCCCTAACCCTCGTGCCCTTTTTATTATTTCTCCCACCCTTCACACACACTCTTGTTACTGCCCGCCATTTCTCCCCCTCTTTATTTCCTCTTTGACTCTCTCTTCTTTCTGCATCATTCCTTCGTATCAACGAACTACGACGCCGTTTCTAAAATATCGAGTGCATGCATATACACAAGCCCTATTAGACGTCATTCTTTGCAGCACTCTCTTCAGCTGCCCAATCTTCTCTTATTTATCTGCTAAATCTACCGCCTTGTCTACACTAAAACCACATATATCAGACAAATAATATCTCGCTCTAAATCCTCTGCTACTGAAGCTTCCCGTCCTTCTTCTCTGTCTTCTCTTCGGCTTCTCTCTACCACCACTACTACACTGCACCCCAGGCGTCCAAAAATTTCACTGCCTCCTCACTCTCTAAGCGATTCTGCCTTGGACACTTGCTTTGATCATCAGCTAGGCAGCTTATTATCTTCCTGCTTTGCTTGGAATTTGGCAGCCTGGTTGGTCGCTTGTCCCACATCCCGGCTTGTGTCGTCGTCATCGTCTGCTCCAATCCGTCTTTGCCTCCTCTTCTCCCTTTCTCACTTCCTACAACCAATAGGATCATCCACAATATTTTTCCTATGGATCCTCAACGTCAAAACCATAGTCGCTCAGCGTCTTCCGCCGGTCTCAGCGACGCCTTTATGAATCAAGATCCAGCTACCGCTTGTCCGACTACCATTGACGTCTCCGCCCCCTCTTCCATTGGACTCGGTCTTTCTATAGACTCCCAAGCTACCCCGTCTTCCGACCACGGCTTTTTCCTCACTTCACCTTTGCTCATGGGAGACCAACAGCCGGTTGATCCATCAATGACTGCCACTGAAGCTGCGCAGTCGCATGCCTTTTATGACCCCAACTATGATGATGCGGAATTCTTATTTCCTCCCTCAGGCATTCACACGAATGACTCCGCCTTTGACCAGCCTCTCTTTGAGCAGGTTGTTAATTCTGGAATAACGTCGCCTCAGATCAATCCGTCTTCACCAACCACCACACAGCTTCTCAAGCCCGAGCCGCATGCCTCCCCCGCTATGATGCACAACCACTTCTCCTCTCCTCCTGGTGGCCATTCTCGAAACGCTTCTCTTGGGCCACAGAACGCTCTATTTATGGGACAGGAGTGGTCGCGTGCGTCTTTCCAAAGCCATCGTCGCTCTCCATCTGAGTATTCCGATGTTTCCAGCGTTGGTGCCCCGTCGCCTCTCATCACTGCTGTGGATGCCTTTGAAAATGCCATGGATCCGCGCCATTCACCAATGCAGTGCCCTATCGATGCCACCAGTGTGTACCAGGACGTTAACCGACGGTTCGACAACCTCAACTTCTCGAATCCGCAGCATAGTCCCAACATCGTTCCCGGCGCGAGTCCTTCACATAGCCCCGCTATTTCCCCGCGCATAGTACCCGTGACAATGCCCACGGACCTGGGTTCTCCGTCGAGTTTTGGCTTGTTGAATAGCGCCAGCCCGTATACTCCAACCTTTAACCCGATGTCGCCTACACCAGAGACTTTTCCCCATATGCGCAACGCCTCCGTAGACATGTCTCAAATGGCACCGCCTGCCATTAATATCCAGCTTGCACCCGCACCAAAACCTTTCAACGATCAAAGCCAAGGCCAGCCCATGAACTCATCATCATTGACGCCTCCAGACAGAGGTGAGCACTGCATATTCAGCCAAAAACTCGTCATTTCAACCACTAACCACCTTCCTTTCCTCCAGGTCGTACCCGCCCTCGGTCCGTGACCGATCCCTATAATGCATCGCTCGGAGCAGGTAATACACTGTCTCCGAACCTTGCGGCCTCAATGTCTCGCCATGGCTCCCAGTCGGTATCCCCCGGCAGTCGAAACTCCAATATGTCGCCTTCACGTCGTCGGCAATCTACATCTTCTGTTCCCAACAATATGATTGCGTTGCGCCTCGCCGACCCAGAGTACCAAAACTCTTCAGAAAACGGAAACTCGCGACGCGTACAAAAGCATCCTGCCACGTTCCAATGCACACTTTGTCCCAAGCGCTTCACCCGTGCCTACAACCTCAGATCTCACTTGCGCACCCACACCGACGAACGACCTTTTGTTTGCACTGTCTGCAGCAAAGCCTTTGCACGTCAGCATGACCGCAAGAGACACGAGAGTTTGCATTCTGGAGAAAAGAAATTTGTGTGCAAAGGTGACTTGAAGGCTGGTAGCTCCTGGGGCTGTAGCAGGCGCTTTGCCCGCGCAGATGCTCTTGGAAGACACTTCCGTTCGGAGGCCGGGCGGGTTTGCATCAAGCCGCTACTTGACGAGGAAGCTCAAGAACGACAACGTGCTTGGCAAGAGCAACAGATGGCCCAGAACGTGTCACAGCCTATGCCACCTCCGCAGATGATCGGACCCGATGGGTATCCTATGGATGATTCAGGCGGATACGTCCTGCCACAGGCACTTTTGGCACAGTATCCGGCTTTAGCTCAAATGAATTGGTCACCAGCTGGGCCTAACATGGACGAAGATATTTCAGGCCGTTCGTCCTTTGAAGCCAGCGATTACGATGAAGCGGAAGAAGGCGGATACGTTAGTGGTCCAGGAACAGGCTTTGGGGATGGCAGCATGCCGCAGGGCTATGGCGATCTCAACTATGCCAGCGACTACGGGCAGAGCAGTCACCGATAAGCTTGAACTGAGGCGGACTATTGTTAAGTCCAGAGCCTCATGCATTTTGCGAATATGCTGTTGAAATCTATGCTTCCTTTGTTTTTCTTTTCTTTTTTCTTTTTTCTTTTCTTTTTCCTTTTTTCCTTTTCTTTCCTTTTTCGATCATGTAGGTGTACATATCGTTCACTCTATTTCTGATTTCCATTAGCGACGCTAGAGTTCATATGATGTCGCATTACTTATTTTGTTATTTTGTTATTCTTTTGTCTTTTTCTTTTACTGCTAAGTACTCATATAGACGGAATCGATTGTGTTTGGGATTTGACGGACTGGGATAGGAACAAATGTGTACATCTGCACATACAGTCATGAATGAAAAAACACTTAGACGCAATAAATGAACCTACCCGTTACAAGGCATGTCAATAGTAATCCGAATAGCAGCCTAATCACATGACACGGTGCAAATCGAATGCTGATAGTTGTTTGCGTAAGTATATTACATACATGTGCTTAGGGGCAGGGCAGAACCATGTTCTTACCAAGGCCAAAACGTACGATATCTGCCGTGTGCCTCAGCTTTACTAAACGTGGTGAGCCGCAAAAGCTTTGCTTAAATACAGTGTCTCTTGCATGAATTAGCTTTGTTTATGTTTCTTTACTCGTGCATGCAGAGAGATGCACACACACATACTTTCGCGGGCTCAAAGCAAGGTCATTCTCCTCGGCTTTGTAAATGTCCGTGATGCCTTTCTACCTCCCTACCTAGTAGCTCAATTTTGCCCATGTACAGTTTACCCGACATATACCCTCAGGCTCTTGTAACTTCCTTGGATGCACCCCTGAGCAAAAGCACCGGCTTTTCTGGAGCCATCTCGCCACTTTCCTCAAAGTCGTGTACAATTTGGCAGTTACCAACATTGTCTCTTTCCTTCTCTTATTCAAGTTTTTTTTTTTAAGTATTGCTTTGCTCTTCATACTTGACAGAAAGACATTCCTTTTTTCTTCTTCTCTTGCTTTTTAATTTAGTAGTTAGTTATCTTTCTTTTCTTTTTATCCTTCCTATACCTAATATTCCCCTTTTTTTCTTTTCTTTTCTTCTTTCTCTCCTTCATCAGGTTTCGGCTTGAACCGTCCTTTTCTACTCTGTTTATATTTTGCTCCCGTTTGCTTGACTATACACAATGCCTGCCACTCGACCAACGTTTACACGCGCCGAGATCGAGTCGCACAACTCAACCAAGTCATGCTTCATGACTATTAACAACAAGGTCTACGATGTGACCGATTTCGTCGACGACCATCCCGGCGGTGCCGAACTCGTACTTGAATATGCCGGCAAGGATGTTGCCGCCATTCTTCAAGACTCCGACTCTCATACCCACTCCGAGGCCGCATATGAGATCCTTGACGAATGCTTCGTGGGATATGTGGCTGACAAAGACATCTCCGACAAGAACAATGACCCACAGGGTTCCGACATGATCTATGAAAACGACCGCTGGGTTCACGCGCGCACAGGCATGGCAACCGAGGATGATCTGAGCAAGGACACAGATATATCAGACGATTACAAGAAACACAAGTTCCTCGACTTGTCCAAGCCGTTGCTCATGCAGGTCTGGTTCGGCGGCTTCTCTAAAAGATTTTACTTAGAACAAGTCCACAGGCCCAGACACTACAAGGGCGGGGCGTCGGCGCCGCTGTTTGGAAACTTCCTTGAGCCGTTGTCTCTAACCCCTTGGTACGTTGTGCCCATTATTTGGCTGCCTGCCGTCGCCTATGGCCTGAATACCGCACTACAGGGCGAGTCTCCTTTGACAGTTTTCAAACACTGGCTTTTCGGCTTTAGTCTGTGGTCTTTGATTGAATACGTGCTTCATCGCTTTCTCTTCCATTTAGATGAGTATGTCTTTCTACTACACGACGTAGTATAGCCCCTCAGTCCCTACTTTC
>MKGM01000040.1:0-19586 GCA_002018265.1 Ceratocystis harringtonii | reverse complement strand
CCCAATGCTTCTCTCATCATGCTAACTTTCTCTCCTCACTTCTTTAGATGGCTTCCCGATAACCGTGTCGCACTTACCCTACATTTCCTTCTCCATGGTGTTCACCACTACCTACCAATGGACAAGTATCGCCTTGTTATGCCCCCTGCACTATTTGTTGTCCTTGCCACGCCTTTCTACCGTCTATCAGTTGCCGTCTTCACATATTCATGGTACTCTGCCGTCGCTGTTTTCTGCGGCGGCGTCTTTGGCTATGTCTGCTACGACCTTACGCACTACTTCTTGCATCACCAGAACTTGCCCCTATGGTACAAGGCTCTCAAGAAGTACCATCTCGAACACCACTTCCTTGACTACGAAAACGGCTTCGGAGTTACAACCCGATTCTGGGACCGTGTATTTGGCACGGAGCTTGTCGAGGCCGGAAAAAAGAAATAAAAAGAAGCCGTGAGCAAACCCAGGCTTAAATGTTACACTGGTCACGTGCAACACTTCATCTGTTCCCAGTGATCGAGACATTAGCATCTCCTTTTACCGCGGACTTTCTTTTCTCTCTTTTCTATTAAATTCTTTATATAACCTGTTTTCTTCAAGTCAGTCGCATTACAGCCCGTGGCCACTTTCTCCCTTCTCCCTTTGTGTTATCCTTCTCCATCCTCTACAGATGACTTGGGCCAGGCCTCCTCGCACAGTATCTGTATTATTTCTTCTCTTCGATTCCTTCGGATTAAATGGTTGCAGTCAAATGTCTTGACGTACGAGGCTATCTGCAGGCCCTTTGTCCCTGTTCTCTGTTTTCCTCACCACTCTTTCCCAATGCTTTTGCCAAGATACGACGTAATGAGGCTGCCCCGGCTTATATTGTACTGTACATGTTTCTCACTTTATCAATCATTCTTTATCCTCCATCTCTTTTGTTTTCTCGTACATCTGGATTTTAATTTTTTATTGGATAGGGGGGCCTGTTCTTTTGTTTTCATTTAAAGGGCCGCCTTTAAACATCAATCTTCTTGCTTTGGGATTAATGAACCACTACTTATCTAATACCGTATATAATTAATTTCTTACCCCCTGGATCAGCCGTTGTAGTAGATAAGTGATATGATGGTGTGGTCAAAGTGGTCTGATTTTTCTGGCGACTTTTCAAGCATCTTACACCATCAACACTTGCAACATCCGCCTCGCTAACAATATCAATAGTGACAGTGCCATTATGAACGTGCTTGTCTCCATGTTCCGTTACCGTCAACTTTGGACTGAAATTCACTCTAGCGAAACGCTTCTGGTGTCTAGCTTGCTTGTTTTTCGTCGCAACTCTGCTACACAAGCATTCTGGCGGTAGCTTCGTGCTACGTGGGGGTATGGGATCATATAGGGGACGGTTTGCTTAGTTGATTTTACAGTAAATTCCATTGTGCTGTGGTGTAGTTTCCATTTCTCTGTTTCATTCATGGTCCATCCATGATCACTATCACTCCCTTCCATAGCACACAGCATCCATCATGTGTAAACGAACAACTAGTACTAGCTCATTAGATGAACCGAACCACCTGAAAATCTTGTAGCATTCCACTCAATGCAGTCTCGAAGCCACCAGCCCCCTTTCGGCTTGTGTCTCACGCTAACCAGGCTCTTTTTAGTTACACGGGGCTTTTCCAACATCCTGTTTCGTTCGCTGCGACTTTGCCGTGGCGAACGATCTATAGAAAGTCTTAAAAGCCTCTGTGGCGTCTGTCTACTTAATCCTCGTCCTTACAAAGTTATCCCAAGCATCCTAGTGCTGACATTTCATTGCTGCGTGTATAAGCCCTAACCCTATTGTCTTATCACGAAAATTTCCTAATTCCGCTCCTCGTAAATCAAGGTGGGGTTGTCTCTTTGATTGGTTCTAGGCCTATTTACTTGTAGTTTTGCTGCTAAGGATCCCTACCATTAGAATGCTAATTACCCCACAGTACCTTCTGTTCATACCTTTGTTGGCCTTGTTAGCTTTGGAGTTTTTTTTTTCTCTTTCGTCCTCGGCACTTATTTGTTATTTTGAGATCTGCCACGCGATACCAGACAGATGCTAGGCCTAGCTTGAATATATATTTTTGGGGTTCTGATTCATCAAGTGCAAGGTTAGGCCCTAGTCAGCTGAGAGGTATGATTACTACTATTACTTGGTATACAAGAAGATTCTACACTGCATGTTGGTGTTGTAGGAGGGGATATATACGGACAAGCTGGGTGTAGTTCAAGTACCTTGGAGAAAATAAACTCAGGGAGTATGTCGATGGCGCATGGAAATGGCTTGCCGATCAAGGGAAAACCTGGTGTATGTGCTCGAGTAGATGTGTACACAAGTACAAAAAGCACACGAAGGCAACACTGGCTAAGCTGTCAAAAATTAAACAGCGCAAAGACCCCGCGAAACGAGCAACCCCCTGTGGTCTCGCTGAGGATCCTGTCCCGTAAACAAAGCGAACGTTAATTTAGCTTCAACACAACCAAGACACCTGTGAATCATCGGGAGCCATGCCAATGAGCATGGTATGTGCCTTGTTGCTGCATATGACGTTAATATGGCATGGCATGCATGGGCTCTGGAGGATGTCCCCCAGACTAAGTGAAACTGGGTTATCTGCCGAAGCTTGAGAAGGCTTCTCCCTGGCATTGGCGTTTTTTTTTCTTGGTAGCATCTTCTGATGGCATTCGGGCTTTATTCTCATGCAGCATGCACTGCGGGAGAAATAGGGGTGGCGTTGGTAAACTTGTGCCAGAGCCAGGTCCTAAACCCTGATCTCGGTTCATTGCTTGCTACTCCCTTGTCGCTGGGAGCTTTACTGCCCTTGCTGGCAAACTAGCTAGTTTCATGATGATGTCGATGGTGTAAAGGGCCGTCCACGTGTAGGCCGCATCACGTTGCATGCGTCGCGCAGGCCTGGATCACGGCCCACAGCAGAGTTCAAGGGTGGAAGCATTGTTCAGACTATAGCTCGGTAGCGATCCGGAGAAGAAGAGGGACTACGAATCAGTGCGATCCATGCTGGGCGTGTTGTTGTTCGTTGGGGGGGGCCTGAAGTTCATCAAACTGCAGGGCTGTAAGCTTGAGTTTAGGCCAGAGGGAGGAGTAGGGCTTATGGAGTTAGTTCTTCTGTACCCCCTTTAAAGGTGAGCGCTAGAAGATTCAAAGATTCCCCCTGAAATCAGCTCGTGGGCTCTGGCAGGTTCCATTTTTATGGGCCTCGAACCTTTTCGGTTTCGTGGTTTCGGCAGAACCTTAGGACCCCCTTTCAGATAAGAGCTAGGAACCCCCCCAGCACTGGGCTTGTCCTGTATGCTTCTGGGGGTTGCCTTGTGTGGTTTTCTAGTCTTTGGGTTCGCCCCACTTTAAACATTTGACTAGAGCCTATTTACGTCCTTTTTTTTGTTTCCTTCCGCCAGAAAAGCTTTGTCGCGACTGAAACTGAAGTTGGCTGGCCTTGTCGACTTAGATTTGACGTTCCGCGAAAAAAAAAGGCCTGTAGCAAAGGAGACAAGGCTTCAGAGTTGTGCAGGTAGAGGTAAGTCTAGGAAAATTTGCGAATAGCTTCACCTGTAAAATCGCATTACATAGCAAATGCAACGTGTATAGTACAGAGGAAATCGCTGACTAATATTCGGCGCGTAAACTGAAGGAGAAACTCTGTGTGATAGAGCAACTGCGCTGAGCAGAATGGTGTACTCGCATCTTTTCTGAAAGCTAATGCAAAGCCAACAGGTGTCAAGGCAATTACTCCCACCTACCTTGTGAACACGCGCGCACTTTCCTTGTGTTCTTCCGTCGTTTCCCCGTTTTCCGCTCTATTCACTTCCCGTCTTTCTCTGTCCCGCACGCCTTTTCTGACTTTTTTCTCTCTTCTCTTTTCATCTTTCTCCAACACAAACCTCTTTCTTCCCTTTTTTTTCTCTCCCTTTTCCTAACACCCCCTCAAAACCGCGACCACAAAAAAAACGCCGGCGCTGTCTTGCAAATCTTTGTTGGGCTTTGTTCATTCGCGCAGTTTTCATTTCAGCTCGCCATCAATTTATCGCCAATTTACTTCTTTTATTTCGCATTGTATTTTTTTTTCTTCTTTTCGACTTTGTTCTCTCACTCACTGATTCGATCGGCTGGTTCTCCCTCGGTGTTCGGTTTTTCTTCCCTCTTTCTCATCTCCCTCTTCGCTTTTCTCTTTGGTCCTTCTCTCTCCCTCTATTTATTTGAATCCGCGTTGCCCTTCCTTCGCTGAGCTGGCGCCCCCTCTCCTTGATCACGTCACTCGGGATTGCAAAGAACGATACTCATCCCGATAAATCGCGGGCTTTATTTTATATTCATCATCATTGTACTCCCGGCCAGCTAATAGACGCCAAATTCCGCGATACTACTTTCTTTACCCGACCTCAAAATCCTCGGCCTTGACCGGCAGTAGTTGGGCTGCGATTTCCACCTGAGGGGTCTGCTGCGACTGCGCGCCTGCTATTTGGTTTCTGTACACTGCGAAAATTCGCCATCACTTGCATTACCTTGATCTTTGACTGCATTTTTTGCGACCTCGCGACTGTCGTCTTACCAATCATCACCCCTCAATAATCTCTGGCAAATAAGCCTACGTTTCCCTCTACTAGGTTTCATCGGTCTTCCCACCATTCCCACCGCAACGCAACCTATATTATCTCGCCTTTACTATACACGCACACCCGTCGGCCATCACAATTGTATCGTCGGGATTTTGCGATCTTTTTATTTCTATATCCGAGCTGGCTTAGTTTGGCTTGCGTGGTTTTTCGCTTGTTGTTTTTTCTCTCTTCAAGCGTCTCCAGCGCAGCCTAACTGCAGAAAACTCTTCTGTACAGCCCCAATTTCTAATTCTCAAAGTGGCGGCTGTAACAATCTCATACGCCGACGTCGTCTTTGACGATCGCCTGTGCGAAGCATCATCCTTCTCATCGTCAGCTACTAGCCTTCTCCCAGACCAAGGCCAAGACTCAGAATTTGATTTCAGTGCGGGCTCCGTTGTTTCTACGTCCCATACGGACACCACCGTTTTCAACCACACACCCGAAAACAGCGACTCAATTCAGGAGGAGATCTTCTCTTCCGGGTCACACTCGAAGTCGCCGATGATGGCGCAGCTCATACCTCAAGTCGCCCCCGAGAAAAAGAGAGTCAAGGTTTATGTTCTCCAAAACAATGACTGGTACGATAAAGGCACCGGCTTTTGTACTGCGAGTTATATCCAGACTGAAGATAGCACAGAGCCACAGCCTCAAGTTTATGTTAAAAGCGAAGAAACACCAGATACATGTCTGCTATCTACCATCATAACCAAAGATGACGGCTTTCAAAAACAACAAGATACTCTTATTGTCTGGACTGACCCTCCGACCGGAATCGACATGGCGCTTAGTTTTCAAGAGGCTGAGGGCTGCTCCATGATTTGGAAGTTTATCAACAGCGTCAAAATGACGTTTCCACAAGATGATAAGAACATTGATGGAGACCTTGCTATGGAACTTGTCCCCTCCTCAGTTTCATTACCAACCGCAACCCTGGGTGAGCTCCAGGACATTGACCAGACCATCCGGTTTCTTAGCAGCCAACAAACAAGTCGAGAAGGGTTGTGCAAGTTTATCATGACTGAGGACTACATACCTAAGCTTATTGTGCTCTTCAAGGAAGCTGAAGACCTTGAGTCCCTTTCCGATCTACACCTGCTGTGTAATATTCTGAAGCAAATAATTCTACTGAATGACAGCTTCATTATTGAACAAATAGTACACGATGATTACATCATGGGCGTTATCGGCGCTTTGGAGTATGACCCCGATTTCTCCAATCAAAAAGCTAACCACCGACAATGGCTCAACAACCAAAAACGCTTCCGCGAAGTTGTCAAGATCGCAGACAGTCGTATAGAGTGTAAAATCCATCAAACATATCGTCTCCAATACCTCAAAGACGTTGTTCTCGCCCGAGTTCTCGATGACGCGACCTTTTCAATCCTCAATTCACTCATATTCTACAACCAGGTTGCTATTGTGCAACACATCCAAAGCGAGCCTGAAATATTGAGCGATCTATTTAGTGTTTTTAATCCCTCAAGCTCATTGGCTACGCGCCGTCGCGATGCTGTGATTTTTATACAGCAATGCTGCACAATAGCTAAGAACATCGAACTCACCGCACGCGCTTCACTTTACAACAACTTTATTGCAAACGGCCTATTGAGAGTCATCAACTACGGCCTCAAACATCAGGATGTGTCCATCCGTGTTGGTGCCACAGATATCATGGTATCAATGATTGATCATGATCCACAACTGGTTCGCAACACTATGTACCGCCAGGTTGCTGATGGCCAGCCGCCCCTTACTGATAATCTAATCGATATTCTGCTCATGGAGACCGACTTGAGTGTTAAAAGCCAGATATCTGATGCCATTAAGGTTCTCCTCGATACCGTTACCACCAGCCCTTCACCGGCTTGCACCCAACAAATGATGCGTATGAACCCTGAAATGGCTAACCAGCTGCGCCAGCGCCAAGCTTCGGAGCCGCTCCCACAGCAAGAGGAGTTCATTAAGCGATTCTACCTCAGCTCAGCGGAGCGGCTATTCAAACCTTTGATGGACGTGGAAAAGAGAAAGAATATGATGTTTAGCCTGAATGAAGCTGCGCTTTTCGGCTACTTGATAGATATTCTTATATTTTTTCTACGTCAGCACCATCTTAGCAAGTCTTTTGTCTTCAAGCATGATTTTACCATTCGTCTAACCAGGCTATTTGAGGCAAGAGAAAAGCACCTGAAGCTGATTCCAGTACGCTTAGTACGCCATATGTTGGGGATGCGACAGGAATTTTGCCTTTCACATCTCATATCACGCGATTCCTTTGTTCCTATCTTCAACCTTCTTCGCAAAACTCTCCCTCGCGACAATCTTGTCAGCTCGGCTTGCTTCGACGTTTTCGACTACATCAATCGGGAGAAGATACATAACGTTGCCAAGTATCTTGTAGAGACGCATCGCGACATTATGGAATCTGATGATTTGAAGAAGTATCATGCTTTTAAGACTATGTGTGCCAACTATGACGCTAGTAAAGGCTTCACCTATCCTTTGCCATTGACTGAGCTTGACAAAATCATGGCGTCATTATTCCGTCCTCGTCAATCACCAGAGTTGGTCGCTGCTACCTCGGAGGCTACAGACCCGATGCCTACTACAGACAATGAGTACTGGAATGCTTCTGAAAGTGAAGGTGATGGGGACATGATTGGATCAGTTCGGTCTAGAAGCACTTCAATCATGTCAGGCAAGCCTCTCGTTGATTATCACTCTGATGAGGATTCCGATGAGAACCCCGAGTCTGAAAATGTCGAGCCGGGCGAATCGATAATAGAGCTTGGTGCTGGATCAGATGATGCCGATGACTTGATCTCAGGAGAGATTAATGACGGTCATCCAGATGACAATGAAGATTTGAAAAACGACGTGGATCACGTGGCGGACGAGTCAGCAAGCGAGAACACGCCACTAGCTCAAGAAAGCCCAGAGGATAAGACGACACCGGAAGTTTCTACGCCCCCCCGTGTGCTAGCAAGCGAACCCACCACTCCTACATCTGAGTCTCCAGGGACACCTCCTGAACAAATAGCTTTCATGCCTGCGGAGCGGTCTTCGGAAAAGAGACGGCGTGAAGAGGAAGACGACAGCGAGTTCTCAGCAACTATTAGTAAACGGCGGCTTAGTTCGTCATCGGCAACCTCATCTGTCTCGGTGTCGAGCGGAGTTAACATACTACGCCGCAAGACATCCTTTGTAACCAGTCCTAGTACTGGAGCCTCTAAAATCGGAATGAATGTGGCACAGTCTCCCGTGACTACGGGATCCGGCGGCTCTGACACAGAGTAAATAAAATCTGGTATTCTAGATAGAGGCTAGGCACTTGCACGCAACCTGGGGAGGGGAAATGATTTTCTTGAAAAGGTATAGTACATAGGGAGCCAGAGAAGCCGTAGCGGGGAATTGACGAATGAACGAAACCTTTTTATTTTCTTTTTTTCTTCTTCAACCTCTGTTTATTACTTGCTTGCTTGCTTGATATTTGGTCTTCGGCATCAATATTTCTCTTATTCAATCAAGCTCTCAATACTAGCGGAGTTTTTTTTGTCCTTGCTTGATGTTCTGTTGTGAGTAGTCAGTCTAGCTATAGCTAGGCGTTGGAAAGTTGGCGTGGTTGTATATTTCTTTTTTTTCTTTTCCCTTTGACTTTTATCCTTCACAAGCTCTTTAGATCTTACGGAAAGCGGGTAGTTGGTTCGTTCGTTGGACAACGGGGAATCATAGGAGGCTATTGTTGTACTTTTCTTTCGCTCATTAATCATTGTTCATGCGACTTTTTTTATTTTCCTTTCTTTTCTCTATCCACTAGTGCCACCTTACTGTGCGTCAATGCATTCAAGTACAAGTATGTTACGATTATGGGAGCAAACGTGATTCATGGTGTGAATGGGGAAAAATGAATGCGATATGTACATGCAATGCAAATACTGGTCTCTACCTGGTATTTGTACAACAAAATGAACCAAATATACAAGAAAATGAGATGATGCTGCTGTCAAGACGACTTGTGAGGGTATTAAAGAATCAAGCAAAAAGAGAAAAATAACAAATAACAACGGTAGAGTAGAGCAATCTCCTCTGCCTTTCCCTCTATGTACGAAGCTCTCGGCGACTATATACGCCTAGGGTCCAACTTAGCCGCAGCACCGCCAGGCCCCAGCCCATCTTGATGCTGTCCTTGACGACGTTGACCTTACTCCCACTGACCTCGTGCCAATTGACCGGCACCTCAGCAACACGGATGCCTTGTGTAGTGCCGATGACACTGCCGTCGGGGGCAGTGATGGGGGCTGGTGGTGACGACTCGGCCAGCATCAGCATCTCAATGTCAAATATCCAGCCCTCAGTGCGCATATATGGGACAATGTGTGGTAGCGCTGCGCGCGTGAACAGCTTAAAGCCGCATTGCGTGTCTTTAATGCGCGACGTAGCCGCGGGTGTGAGAATAGTTAGGACGAAGTGAAAGCAGCGCATGAGGAAATTTCGGAGAGCCGAACGCTGTAAGGGTAGAACAAGAGAACGAAATGAGTCAGTTGGGTATATTTGAAATAAGAGCAAGACAGGAAGGTGCATATCAGAAGGGAAAGCCGGTGGTTATTAGAAGCAAATAGACGGCACGTACCTTGAGGATTTCGGGGTTCTTAACTAGACGTGCACGGCTGCCAATGGCAATGCCCCGGGTTGCACCGTCAACCACTTTTTCGACGGCTTGAACAAGCTTCTCTAGGTCACTGAACTTGGTGGCCCCATCAGCGTCAGCAAAAAGCACATGCGCGCCGCGAACATGGCGGAAGCCATGGATAACAGCGCCGCCCTTGCCGCGATTCTTGGCGAGCCGAACAATGCGCAGACTATCGCCCAAGTTGTTCTCCGCAGCGAACTTCAGTGCTGTGGTGACAGTGGTATCTTTACTGCCATCGTCGACAATAATGATCTCATAGCCCATGGGGGTACTGTTAGGTGGGGCAGACGAGGCAACTTTGTGCCGGCCATAGACACGGTCGAGATAGGCAACGGCTTCGGTCAGGGTGGGCAAAATGCGCTCTTCCTCGTTATAAGCAGGGAAGACTACACTGAGTTGTAGCTCAGCCGCTTCGAGTGGCTCGGATTCTGGGACGTAGAACTCGCCAATATGGAAGTTTTGGCTCTGTAGGTGGCGGTCGTCGGCAAGCCAGGCGTCAAACCAGCAGGGTAGCGTCGAGGGAGGGGAGACATTGCCAAGACTTTTGTGGCTGTTGGTAGGGGCGTAGATGAACTTCTTCTCGGAGAGGTATGGGAGACGAGGTTTTGGGTGTAGCAGACATAGGGCTAGAGGCGCACATGTCAGGCTAATGGAAGCCAGAGACACACATATTAGAATAGCTAATGAGAGACCGGATAGTTGCACGGCAAGGAGCGATGAGATGATGCCAATGAAGACAGTCAGCAGCGAGCGCTGGATTGGCATAGAGGCGGGCATACCGGCGGTGATACCTCTAGTGAGAAGCACTGTATCGCGAGTTCTACAGCATGTAGATGGGCACAGTAAGGAAGCTAGGTGACCAGAGTATATATTCCTGCTACTCGATGTTTGTCGCAAACGGCGACAGACAGTGGAGATGAAACGTCCAACGTGTAAGAGAAGATACGAGTAACCACAGAATGACTAAGAGGGAAAAACAAACAGCAAAGCTACCAAGCTACAATTCAAGCAAAACGGTCACCCTTTTCCAGGTGACGTTGATAGCGAAGCAAGGCTGGCGGATCTAAGAGGAAGCGTGGCTTCAAGGAGCATGGGCCACCATGCAAGGCTAGCCAATAATATGGCATGGCTGGAGATTAGAGTAAAAAGTGACATTTTAGACGCTTTTTCACTACAACATGCAGAACGATCTTGATCAGCACTTATTTGCTTCTGGCAATTTGAGCTCCTAGAAGCGAAGAAAAAAAAGGCGAATGTAATGACCAAATAAATGCTAGAAATTCAAGCAAAAGGCCGAAAATAGCAACAAAAATCATAGCCTCGTTTCCGGGCTTCAATGACTAACTAGCAAAAACAAAGAGCAACAATATCAAAAAACGCCGAAAAGGTAGACAAGCCACACCGCCAACACGGCTCTAGTTTTATAGCTCTAAACGGAGAGGCGCTGTCTGGCGTAACCAGGGCAATTAAATAATGATGAGTAGGAGAAGTGGTATGGAGAGGTAGAGTTTGTACAAGAGAACGGGTAGCTAGAACAAGCATAAGAAGAGGGAGGAGATAACGAAAGGGAAGAAGAGATGCAGGAAGGAATAAAGACAAATGATAATAGTGTCGTGGAATCGTTCTGTTTGGCGATAGCGTTTAATATAGCTCATAGTAAAAGACGGGTAGGAACACTACCGAAGCTTTCCACAGAATAAAGATGAGGTCCATGACAGCCAGAGGTAGTAGCACAAGGCCTGCTACATTGTTGACAACCATGTTCCAGCCGTTCAGCCAGATGGACAAGAATGCGACAGTGAAGAAGTGGTTGAACAGTGTCATAGGGTGATGGATTAGACCACCTAGCAAGCCCATGGGGCCCTCGGTCATTCCCATTTTGAAGTAGGCAAAGCAGCCCTGCTGGAGGGCTTTGAGCAGCCGGTTGTTGGCGGAAAACAGACTGTACAGTGCTTGGGCCAGCACGTTGATGATGCCTGTCAGGCTCTTGCGAGACCAGTAGAACTCAGACATGGAATTGTTAACAGCAGCAGTATCAGAGAGGTCAGGGACCTTGTCAGGCGAGAGCAGCTGCGAAATGATGTAAGCATCATTGAAGGCAACCGTCATGCCACCGCCTGTCAAGGGATGGCGCATGTTTAGGGCGTCGCCAGCCATGATCATACCGTTTGCACTCTGTTTGCGGGCTGGAAGCCAGCTGTTGGGCATGCTGCGTAGGACCTTTTCTTTGGACAGAGCCTCAACCATACACGGGCGCACCTGGGCTGGGAGCGTGGGAATGACGTAGTTTTGGATGTAGTTGCGAACACCGCCCCTGTCGGGCATGGCTTCGGGAAGCTTTTCAGGAACATCAATGAGTGCACGAGTTTCATGGGTGCCGATCTGATATAGTAATACGGGCGACGCGTCTCCGATGATGACATGGCCGCAATTGGGAGCTGGGAGAGGGCAGTCAATGAGCTCAAGGGCGTAGAACCTAGAGCGCACAATAGGAGTGCTTCCAAGATGAGTCTTGCGGAACTTGGAGGCATAGCCATCAGCAATGATGGTTAGAGCGCCAAAAAAGTAATCAGGCTCTTTTTGGCCAGTAGCAGGATTCAGAGTACGAGCCTCGACACCGACAATGACGTCGCTATGATCGCTGTGAACGGGTTTGGTGACATCCGTCTCGACAACGGTGATTTTGGGATGGGCAAGACAGGACTTGCGCAATTCGTTAATAAAGCGGCCATGGTGAAAGCTCCGGCCCTCGGGTTGTACCAGCTCCTCGGGATCGTACTTGTGGGCATCCTTCTTGTAGACTACTTGGCTGGTGGCTTTGTTAAGGGATGGGTATTGCAGACGGCATTCCTCGCCATGGTAAATGACATCAAAACCATAGCATGGAATAGCGTCGATGCCCTCAAGACAATGGCCTAGGCCGAGCTTCCTCAAGGCAGCGCAGCCACCGGGCTGAAGAAGCTCGCCGACAATGCGATCGGGTTGTCTCATCCAGCGTTCCAAGAGAAGGACACTGCGTCCCTGATTCGCCATGGCGAAAGCAATGGCAGTGCCAAAGACACCAGCACCAACCACAACCACATCGGCCTCGCGGTACTTTGCCCGAGGCACATCAGCGACTTGAGAGAGCACCTGTGTCTTCGCGTCTGTATTTGAGGACATTTCAAAAACGGAGGTATTAAAGAGGACGGGGCAATTGTCACGAGGATAGAAAAGGGAGCAGTCGAGAGGGCGATTTGAGGGGACGCTTCGAGAGGCCGGCCGGTCTGAGCCAGAAGGGGGCGCGGAGAGATGAAAGACAGAGCAGAAAAACACGACCGACGGCGATCTATATAGAGATCTGACGAACAATGTTGGCTTAAGAAAGAAAAAATAAGAAGATAGGAATAAGCGTTAGCTTTGCCAAGCAACAGAAACAGAATACGAGCAAAGCTGAGCGCATAAGAGAAGAAGAGGAAAGAAAACAGAAGCCACGATAAAGGGCACGTGGAATCGCAGCAGCTTTAAAGAAAGTAACGAATTGAATTACTCCCCAACACCTGTGAACAGTAGGAAAATGGGGGAAAAGGAAGGCCGATCTAGATGACAAGAAGATCAGAAAAAAAAAAATAAAAAAAAAAATAAAAGTATAATGGAAAATAATCGAAAATTGGCAACGAACCACAATAACATGCAAATGGCACCATAAAACAGCAGACTTTTGAGCGCTGGCCCGCTCACCAATCAACAGGCTTTACACCGCTGTAATAGCAGGAATAACAGGGGCTCTAGCATTTTTAGTGGGGCTGTTGTTCCTGGCTTCCTCCTTTCTCTTTATTCTCCTACTAGTAGTATTAATATTAGTAGCTTACCTACTTTTCTTTCCCTTGAGCCTCTCTAATCTCTAGGTCTCTCTCATGACTTGCCAGGGGCTCTGACTATCGAAGAAAAAAGGAGAGAGACAGAGGCGGGGCTCCATTTTCACATGTCAGCCAAACAACATGAAGACCCATAATTCGATTCAGTGCCCTGTTTTGACGTTTGGCACATTGGTAAACAACAAAGTATACTGTACTACAACTGTGCACTGCACTGTATCCCCGATTCACCATGAGCGTTTGCTAGGGATGCCGAGATAGGGTTGCTCAGTGCGTATTCCCAACATGCTGCTGTAGCTACGACATGCGTATGCATGCATGGTCCAGTGTCATACTTCCACAACTAGGCATTGTCTTGTTTATTGAGAATGGGACTACACGTTGCGTGCGTATTAATACCCCCATCCACATATTCCACAGCCTCACACGGCCTCAACCCGCTGCACAACAACGGCTGTTGCAGCTCCACCTCCATTGCAGATTGCTGCAACTCCATACTCTGCGGGCCTGAGCTGGTGCAGAAGTGTAGTTAAAATACGGGAGCCAGAGCTTCCCAAGGCATGACCAAGCGAGATGGCACCACCAAGGGGATTGACGTTGGCACCCTGGAGACCAAGGATCTGTAGATTAGGTTAGCAAAATCACCAGTGCTGTCTCGTGTATTCGCTCTTAGGTCTTTCTTCTCGTGTCAACTTGCCTTTTCATTCGCCTTGATCACCGCCGCAAATGCCTCGTTGAACTCCCACACCGCAACCTGATCGGCTGTGATGCCCGCGCGCTTCAGAGCAATTGGCACCGCCTTTGCTGGGGCTACGGGAAAGTCGACCGGGTCGATAGCCGCGTCGGCATGAGATACAATGCGTGCTAGCACACGTGAGTCTTGGCCATACTCGCGTGCAACTTCAGCGCTGCCCAATACCAACGCACTCGCACCGTCGTTGAAAGTTGATGAGTTGGCTGCTGTGACGGTTCCGGTGCCATCTCGCACAAATGCAGGCTTCAGAGTTGGCACCTTTTCTGGTCTGACGTCGGCAAAGCCCTCGTCTTCGCTAATGACAACATCGCCCTTGCGGCCCTTGACTATCACGGGTGCAATCTCTTCAGCGAAGGCTCCTGCCTTCCACGCGGCCTGGGCACGAGCATAAGACTGGAGAGCGTATTCATCCTGCATTTCCCGCGTGATGCCGTGTTTGGCGGCCGTCTTCTCTGCACACACACCCATATGAAACTGGTTGTATACATCCCACAAACCATCTTTGATCAAGCCATCCTCCAGCGTTACATTGCCGAAGGCTGGTTGCAGGCTAGACCGCGCTTGATAGTACGGCACACGAGACATATTCTCCATACCGCCAGCCACCTGGGCATCAGCTAGGCCCAGCTGAATATTTTGGGCGGCAAAAACAACGGCTTTGAGGCCAGAGGCACAGACTTTGTTGATGGTGATAGCCTCAACTGTGGGCGGAAGACCGGCAAATATAGAGGCCTGGCGAGCTGGCGACTGGCCGACGGCAGCCTGCAAGACGTTGCCCATATACACATCGGTGATCTTGGACACTGGGACCTTGGACTTTTCCAAGGCAGATTTGATGGCAGCGGCGCCAAGCTCAGGTGCCGAGACGGTCTTGAACGAACCGTTAAACTAGGGATGGGTTAGCATTAATGGGGTTCTACAACTGCAATAGACACAACAAATACGCAGGCAAACACAGCAAAAGCGTGTACCTTCGCAGTAGGCGTACGAGCAGCGCTTAGAATGTACACATCTTGGATTTGCCGCTGACGTAGAGAGACATATGATGAAAAAGACCGACGGCCTAGTCGTGAAGAGCACTGCCGGATCGTGAAGAGCATGGCCAGAGCGTGCTAGATACCTGGTAGCGAGTATGAGGGAGAAAGTGTATCAAAGCAATGAATAGGACAAGGGCTGGGTGAAAATGAGAAGAAGGCAGTGGAAGAGGAGTGTTGTGCGGTAAATTGAACACATATAAACGGCTTAAATTTGGAATTGCGAACAAAAGACTGGTGTTTCACCTTGAAGTAATACGTGCTGCAAGTATTTATGTGCTGCCTCCAAACGCCATTCGTTAGCCGGGATGCCACCTCGGTCTAACTTGAGCCGGTTACAGCTGATAAAGCACCAAACCCTATTTATCATGGGTAGCTAGGGTTTGGGTTGTCAGTCGATCGACGGTGCATGGCCAGCAATCTAAAGGCTAAGACCCTGGCGGTTGAGAAACTGACTCTGAGTGGAGTTTAATTTTGATCTTGGCCTTGTAGACGGGTTTGCAAGATAGCCGAAACCACAGCCGATACTGCCTAAAGGCTTGAAGGAAACATGCATACAGCGAACGTCCAAGATTAGAAACAGAGACACAAGAGCGTACAAAACTTATATGCCGGATAGGGTTCCAGGCGAACGGAGAGACAAAACACCAGGAAAAAGCAAGCCTAGTTGGGCGTGGCATTTTTATATTGCTTGTTTTTATAGGCGAGAAGATGTGAAATTCGGCAAATACCAGGTGCAGTCGAGCCGCTGAATCAAAGGAAACCTGGCCTCGATAAGCCTTGCACTAGCAACTACAGCGGGCTACTGGCTGCTGCATAGCGCTATAAACCGACAAACTGCCTATCTCTAGCGGCCCTCCCCTCCCCCCCCCCCCCCCACTAGCTTCTACTAGCCTCGCCTCGCCTCGCCTTCGTCCAAGTCCTAGGCCGAAGCAAGGCCCCACTCTTATTGCTGTACTGCACTGTAATACACCCAATTTACAACGTATTACAGACTGCCAAAACGTCATGGAGGGTAAAAGTTAAAGCAAGATCCACACTTGGTCCCTAATGCCCATCTCGGCTTCTTAGGCCTTCTTTTCCTCTCCTCCTTACTTCTCACGATCTTGACTTCCTACTTTATCCTACTGCTCTTTGCAACATTTATCTTCTTTTTATAGGCTGGTAGTGTTTCATCTCCTACACAATCTTCCTTTTCTCCCAAGCCGCGACTCTTCCCTTTCTCCCTATTAGCCTCCAAACAGTGACTCTATATCCAGCAGTACGGCCATCACGACAAGCACGCCATTCGCCGTCACTTCACCTTTTAGCCTAGCCGCCACCTTATCGCATTCATCGCCCGTCATGTCTACTACTGCTCGTAGACGTCTCATGAGAGATTTCAAGGTACGCAGCGTCCATTGTTTCATCGTTATTATAGGGGCCTTGGGCCGTCAGCCTCGTCTTTGCTTCCTGGCCCGCCTTTCCGTCCTGCTTGCGGTCTGCTAACTTCTTCGGACTGGGCCCCGTTCCCTCTAATAGCGCATGCAAACCGACCCTCCCGCTGGAGTTTCTGCTTCGCCCGTCCCGGACAATGTCATGACTTGGTATTGTTCATCCCACCTCCCGCCATGCGCATTTGCCACACAATTCACGACCCCTGGTGCTCAACACTGCTATCAAAACCCATTAGGGCCATGCTTTGGCCTCTCATCGCCATACCGCACTTCATTGGATTTCCGCACGCATTACCTGAAATAGGAAAATCCCTCTAACACCCATGTCTTCCCTGTCTCTAGGAACGCAGTTATCATCGGTCCCGCCGACACACCGTTCGAGGATGGAACGTTCCGTCTGGTTATGCAGTTCGAAGAACAATACCCTAACAAGCCCCCGGCCGTCAGGTTCATTAGCGAGATGTTCCACCCCAACGTCTATGCTACCGGAGAGCTATGCCTTGACATCTTACAAAACCGATGGAGTCCTACGTATGATGTCGCTGCCGTGTTGACGAGCATTCAGAGGTGAGTACAGCCGAGCAGTCTGGATTGGCCGCCTAGAACATGTATCGCATGCTAACTGTTTCTTCCTTTCCTCCTTCAAGTCTGCTTAATGACCCGAACACTGGCTCTCCAGCAAACGTCGAGGCGTCGAATCTGTATAAGGATAATCGCAAGGAGTATACCAAGCGCGTACGCGAGACGGTTGAGAAGAGCTGGGATGAATAGGTGAGCAAAGCAGCAGATTCGCCAACAACTAGGCTATGGCTATGAAATGACGGAGGGTGGCAACTTCCCTACTATGGCTTCGCTGTATACAATAGAGGTATGACAGGCCCAGCTAACGAGCTCTCGCATGTATGGCCTGGCTGTAATATCGAAAGGGTCCCTACCTACTGAGCTCGTGGTTATGCGCACTGCAATGCAGGACACAACTGGCGGTTCTCGGAAGCTGTCACCAGCGTCGTGCGATGCTATGGGCTCAATTCTGATTCCCTCCCACGTTATTGTCCAAGTCATATGCGTGGCCTGCTGAGCATACATGTTCTTCCTGTCCCCATCATCGCTTGTCCTGCGAGAAACCTTCTCTTTCGGCATTGAATAACACCCCTCCCCTAACACATACACGCACACATTCTGTTCTTGTTTCTCAAACGCTTGTTTTGCTTCCCTCCTGTTCGCGTTCAGACAGTCATGTCTTCATTTGTTCCACGGCGTTTACGTTTTTTGAATTGTTTCTGTTGCTCTTATTCTGCCATTGTTTGTTACACCTTCTGTCTTCTGTCTTGTATCTTTTATTCCCTTTAATTACTTTCCAAGCTTGAATTTCAGTTTTTTCCATTTTTATGGCATGTCTTCGTCTCTTTTTTGCTCTGGTCTCTTTATAACTCCAATACTATCTGCTTGTCAGTAATGCCTACCAACGAGACGAAAAAAAGTATGGGTTTGGACTCTTCAGGATTTCCTCGTGGCAATTTTGGCGGCGCTTCAATAAATCAGAGAAGAATAAGCAACAATGGCTTTGGTTACTAGGCCGGTACGTTTGTGTGTGTGCCTGGGAGGTGCGGCGGGGTTTTATGCACCTGCTATAGCCTTGATGCATGCTTATGGCACTTGGAGCTTTTTTTTGTCCCTTTTCAGGCACCTTTTCTTTTCGATGCTTATGTTTGTTTTGTCCCTTTCGTCCTGCATCCGTGGCTTTCGCCCTCCTATTATCTACGTGAAGTAGAAGCAAATAGCAAATCTGACAAGGGCGGATGAAGTGGGGTTGGGCCTCACGTTTCGTGAGGGCATATACTTATTCCAAGACGAAGAGCAACTGTGAAGTGGGCATTTACGGCATGTCCTACGCACACACTAGGGAAAACAATACGCTACCAGGTAGAGCGATATAATTTGAGCAAAATGCGGGGAATTCTATTCATCTTATGCCTTGAGATTTCTTCAAAGCTCCGCTGTACGCTTTTTGGCTAGGCCGCCCATCTTTTCAAGGGCCGCAGTTAGGGAATGAACATCGGCACCACGCACCATGTTGTTGCCGTTAACAGCAACCTGCTGCCCCTCCTTGAAAAACAAAAAGGTAGGCATGGCGGTGATGTTGTAGGCGGCAGCGGCTTCGCGCAGCTCGTCCACGTTGATCTTGGCCAGGGCGAAGACAGACGGCACGCCGTTGGTAGTAGCCAGCTTCTCGAACACAGGCGAGATCATCTTGCACGGGGGGCACCAGGTGGCGTAGAAGTCAATAGCGACGTAGGTGTTGTTGGCGAACAGCTCCTTGAGAGCGTCCATAGTCTTGATCTCAACGACCGAGGCGGAGTCAGACATGATGGGCTATGGGTGTAGGTATGGTTATAAGTGTGTGCAGAGAGCGGGCTTGTACGCAGAAATGTGGGAAGCAAAGTTTGGAGGGACGACGGCGAGTGAGATATTTATAGCAATGTAGAGAGAACTTGAGGGTTGGTCTGGTTGGGCCTATTTGAAAGCAGCAGCAAATGATTGTGCAAGAAGTTTTGGTGACATGAGCACTTGGGTGGTGTGTGCTGAGTAAGCAATATCAGTTAGTGTTTGTCAGCCGAAGTTGAGTGGTACAAGAGAAGAAGAACCCTAAGCAGGATGTCTGAATCTGGACAGCAAGCTGGTCTTGGTTTCCTAGCCTAACCCTGAAGACAGCTCAGGTACTACTGGCTAAAAGCCGAAAAAGTCTGGACGGCTAGTTTTGCCCTGCTGTTGTATTTTGGCCATGTGGAACGGAGGTTTTAGGGCTCCTTTAGTGCTCCGAATGTCAGCTGTAGGGCAGGTGCAGGGTGGGTACAGGCTGAGTGCAGGGAAGGAGACGCCTGAGGCTTTTATATGTCGCCCCTTTAGCGACTACAGACAGCTGAAGATATAGTGGGCTACCAAGGTCTTTGTTGTCTTTGTGAACTTGGAGCTGTTATGGCTCCCTGACTGTTTCTTCCCCTTCTTTCTTACAAGCCATCATCATCATCATCATCATCATCATTGCCATTACTTCTGCCGGTTCCGAAGAAATACGATCTGAAGAAGCCTCTCCCAGAACCAAGGCTAACCACCAAGAAGAGCCTTCTCGTTGCCTCATCCTTTTTTTTTTTTTTATAATCCTTAATCGCATTCAGTTTCTAGAACTATGGC